>JASANB010006336.1:0-11940 GCA_030248155.1 Sabatieria punctata
AATGACCGAAAGGGGCTACCGACCCAACTTTTGGGGGGTACAGCTCCGGTTCTAGGGGGTCGCTGGTGTTCGAACATGCACCGTTGGTGTTCGTTTGACATCTATTTTAACATATTTGGATACCAGCCGGATCCGCGAAAAAAAGTTGCTTGAACACCTTCCCTTATAGCTAAGTTGACTTTCTCGCAAAATGCATGTTAAGAGTCAGTCTCTGAACCGATCGAGTCTTGGTCCTTTGCCATATTCAGACCCCAAAAATGAAACTTTGGCGTGGAGGGCTCAAAGTTGGAAGACTAATACGTATGGATAGGTTATATAACCACCGCAAAGGATATCCCGATTCGACGCTCCACGCTCGAGATACGGCCTTCTGAAAATCGGTCCGCTTAACTATGGGACCAAAATTTCAAAATCGAATTTCTAGCGCACTAATCAGTGTTGGGACTTAAAAATTGGGGGTTTAGGGTAACTTTTAGAGTACTTTCAGAATCAACGGTCGAATTCCATTTTCAATGAAAAAAATTTTTTTCGACCCCCTTTGGAGCCCCCTAGCTCGTCTGGAACCCCCCTACACCGTTTTTTTTATTTCAGAATATTGTAGCGCTATCAATTCCCTACAGTTTGGTATAAGCCACATTGGCTGACCCGTGGAAGAAAGTGGTGAAATATGGCTTCAAAGTTGAAAAATCCACAAATTTTTAGTTTTGGTACTGCACCAAAATTTCCTGCTGGAGTTTCTAGCGCACTAATCAGTGTTGGGACTTAAAAATTGGGGGTTTAGGGTAACTTTTAGAGTACTTTCAGAATCAACGGTCGAATTCCATTTTCAATGAAAAAAATTTTTTTCGACCCCCTTTGGAGCCCCCTAGCTCGTCTGGAACCCCCCTACACCGTTTTTTTTACTTCAGAATATTGTAGCGCTATCAATTCCCTACAGTTTGGTATAAGCCACATTGGCTGACCCGTGGAAGAAAGTGGTGAAATATGGCTTCAAAGTTGAAAAATCCACAAATTTTTAGTTTTGGTACTGCACCAAAATTTCCTGCTGGAGTTTCTAGCGCACTAATCAGTGTTGGGACTTAAAAATTGGGGGTTTAGGGTAACTTTTAGAGTACTTTCAGAATCAACGGTCGAATTCCATTTTCAATGAAAAAAATTTTTTTCGACCCCCTTTGGAGCCCCCTAGCTCGTCTGGAACCCCCCCTACACCGTTTTTTTTACTTCAGAATATTGTAGCGCTATCAATTCCCTACAGTTTGGGATAAGCCACATTGGCTGACCCGTGGAAGAAAGTGGTGAAATATGGCTTCAAATTTGAAAAATCCTCAAATTTTTAGTTACTAAAACCAAAACCAAAACTTTTCAGACGAGCTAGTAGGGATGGCCAAAGCACGTGCGCGCGGCGCGGAATAGAAAATACAAAAACACAGCCAAAAAGTGGTCCAAAATGGTTTTTGCAACTTCAAGCGCAAATGCTTTTTTGTGTTCCGTTATTGATAGGAGGATGTGATGTATTTATATGAAACAGAGTGTGAGCTATCGAATAAGATGCATATTGAATCATAATTCGGCCGTTAAAGAGCATTTTTCTCTCGAAAACTGAATTCGTCGTTTTTCAATGTCTATTTTCTGCTAAAAGGAGACTTGATTCAAATTTTGTTCAACCGGTTTTAAAATCACCGCAACTCGTTACCTATATAGCACCGCTTTTTTTCTTTCCGCACTTTGGCATGGTCCCCACAAATTTGATTCTTCCTTAACTACTGAAAATCGGCTTTTTCGTGGATTTTTTTCATGATTCTCGTTCTTGTGAAAAAACGACGAATTCGGCGAAAGATGTTCAATCGGTTCCGTATACAGTAGACTTCAGGCTTTCGACTGATATAAGAATTGGCTCTCTGCTGTTTGTCGTTAACCCCACAAACGGTGTTGAAGTTTCTGCAACCCTTAATTTTTGCCATTTCTGGCTTTTATTGTACCCGACAATTCCAACCATACTTTTTCGCATTAATTTAGCTGTGCGACGAATATTCACATCTTTATAGTAGATTTTAAACAATCAATTTGGTTGCACCTTCGTAACACGCGCCATTGAAAATCAGCCACCGCTGGGACGGCGACCAAGTTATAAACACTAATTTACGCGATTTAACCCACGCGGCTGTTTTGAACCCGCATTTCTCCAATTCTTCATGAAATTAAGTGCGGTTTTTTGCGTAAATAATCGCATCAGGTCATGCTTTGTCGTTTTAGCATAAATTTTTCCGTGTAGCGCCAGTTATTCAAATCTGTCGCCCATAAATAAAAATGGTACCAAGTGCGCCATACAAAAGTTCTTTGCAGACGAATGATTTTGGATCGCATTTTTCTAATTTTTCATGGAATCAAGTGCGGTTTTTTGCGTATATTATCGCATCCGGTCATGTTATCGGCGGTTTCAGCATAATTTTTTTGCTGTAGCGTGAATTTTTGAAAACCATTGGCCATACCTAGAGCTAGGGGGCTCCAAAGGGGGTCGAAAAAATTTTTTTTCATTGAAAATGGAATTCGACCGTTGATTTTAAAAGTACTCTAAAAGTTACCCTAAACCCCCAATTTTTAAGTCCCAATACTGATTAGTGCGCTAGAAATTCGATTTTGAAATTTTGGTCCCATAGTTAAGCGGACCGATTTTCAGAAGGCCGTATCTCGAGCGTGGAGCGTCGAATCGGGATATCCTTTGCGGTGGTTTTATAACCTATCCATACGTATTAGTCCTCCAACTTTGAGCCCTCCACGCCAAAGTTTCATTTTTGGGTCTGAATACTGAAACTCGATTGGCCCAGAGACTGACTCTTAAGATGTGAGACTACAAACTCGGCACGAAAAAATATGTAGTTAGTGGTCAATTTGTAGTCAGCGGATTTAGTATGTAGTTAGAGTTAATTTGTAGTCTCATTTTCCCAAAAGTCCAGTAGTTAGTAATGTTTTAGTTTGTAGTTTGTAGTCACTACGAACTAGGTCTAGTCATTGCATGGGTTGGCATTCACTTCACGTGAGCGTGCGTTGTCAAAGCGGGGCGCGAAGACATCGAAGAGAAGCAGCCAAGTGAGCGCCGCGACGACCGAAGAAGGCAAGCCGGCCGGCCTTGGCCGGCGCAGCAAAAAGACAAGAGCGTGCTCTGCTCTCAGATTTATACTGTGCACTCACTCGCTAACACATCGCTCACTTGCACTCACCAACAGCCCCACTGCCTCACAGCCCGGCGACCCAAGAAACCGGTTCTAAGTAGGGCAAACCAGTCTTCAACAGAAAACAAGAGGCAAACATTACTGTAACAAAGATTAGCGCTAAATCAAACAGCTGCCGGTTCACATGAGATGTGACATCTAGTATAAAGATTTATTTTTGTACCTCTGCAAGTGCTAAGCAATACATAAGGGGCCGTCCATAAACGACGTCGTTCCAGAGGGGGAGGGGGTCGGCTGAAATGCGACGATAGACGACGCACCAGGAGGGGGAGCGGGTTAGCAAAAAAACGACGTCGCTTTTCTCCGAATTTTAGGGAACTTCGATTGTATTATTCTGAATTTTAGCACATTCTGGCAAAGGTTTTCATATACAGAAAAGCTTCCCAGAGTGGCTGTAGGGATTTATTCTATTAATTACGCAGTATGGTAACAAGATAACAGGACCGTACTGTATATACTGCAGTTTTATCGGGGGGGGGGGGGGGAAAAAAAACTTGGTTTGTACGTGTATAGGCAGTACTTATAGGTTTCTGACCGCTTTTCGTCTTTCAGTCGACAGTCGTTTCAGACTTTATTATGACATGCTACACGCTTAAAGTGAAAGAAAACTCTTATTTCAGATGAAAAAAGTTGAGCACGGCGCAACTCTTATTTCGTGGCTATTTCTTATTTCTTACTTCGTAGGTGTGAACTGGTACGAAATAAGAAATAAGGCCGCTATTTCTTATTTCTTATTTCGTAGTGTGAACCGGGCTTTAGAGTAAGGCTTCTCATAACCCCTTTATACCCGTACAGTGAGTCCCTATTTGTCTTCACCTTTATTCATTGGCTTACTCAGGATTTTGCAAAAGGAAGTACGTACGTATAAATTTTTTTCCATGGCCCTATCAGGGCGAGAAAATTTTGACAAAATTAGCTTGAAAAACGCATTCGAAAGCATTCTGTGTACAGTATTAGCAGAAATTTGGAGGTATTGTAGTCTGAAGAGGCCTGGTTGGGCAACGGCCCAAGCAGGGCGAGAAAATTTTGAAAAATTGACCTTCCTACATGCTTTTTTTAATGAAGAAATCGGTCGTAAACTACCATTTGATGCCTTCTGTTTGTACCTGATACCTGTACCTGTTTCAGTCCAAAAATACCCAAAATCAGGTAGGTACCGATCGAAAGTACCCGATCAGGTATCAGCTAGGTATCAGATGGGTATTGCAAATCTACCTGATAATCAGGTGCAGGTACAGGTACACCTGATCCACAGTACTTGTACCTGATACTGAGAATTTGACCTATCCAGAGACCCTGAATCGATGGTAGTAGCCAGATAATCTTATGAACTGGCGGATTTGTAACTGTAGTGGGTGTGGGAAAGGTTAAACAGAAGGTATTCTGTCAAGGTCAGCAGTTAGGTGATTATCTAAATTAACGTGGCCTAAGCAGTGTACAGTGCAATTAGCAAGCAGCTGTTCTCTGTACACGGTTGAAGTGACGACATGGCTTGTACGTAGAAAGTTTTGCCAAAGTTGAGAATGATGCCAGAGAAGTTTGGGTTCACATGTGATAATGAGCCCATCACTAGCTCTAGTCATGCAAAAATTGATCAACCTTGGATCAGCCAACGCACTAGTACTAGTACTAGTAAAGTTTACTACATCCAGTAAACCAAAATATAGATCAGTCAGGACGATGGGTGGGCTGGGCCGTTCGTCCGGCATCACAGGACCGTAAAGTTCTCGGAAGTGAGAGTATGACGATTTCTTGTTCTTGCCCCTGTGCCTCTTCTGGGCATAATACTTCCACGTCCCGCTCTATGTGGTATCTTATTAGCTGTGCCTGCCAATGGTGCAAGGCAATCACTAAAAAATTTTGTCACGACTAATCTTGGCTTCTTCAACCAGTGTAGTGACAATGCTTCCCACTATACTGGCTTCAGTCCGATTTCCCATCAACCCGTATTGGGTTTCGAATGAAGCAGGATTAGTTTTGTCACTGACATCAACTATGGCGATCGGCACACCCTTTTGCGGCCAGTAGTGAGGAGTCGGCGACCCTATAGAGTGACTAGGGCAAATAAGGTTGCCGTAAAATTGTGTATTACTGAAAGACAGTAGCTCAATCTGCTGGCGGTGGGACTGGAGCAGTGTACACATACACATGCCGTTAGGTAGGCGGACGGCCGGTTTCTTAAAGTCGTCTGCTGACAGCTGATTCGAAAATTGGTACACCATACGATCAAGCATTGATGCTTGACACTGATGATGTACGTCCGTTTCTCTAATGCTGTCCAGGTTTTGGTGTGTACGAGTTTTCAGACCCTTTTTGTTTGGTGTCGCCAGCAAAAACAAGGCGACCACCTGTGCGCAGGCTATGGAGGCAGAGCAAGCCATCAACTTCACGGCACTGCTGTGCGTTGTCTATAAATGCCGCATGGAAAGCATGTTGATTGAGACCATGAGTCCTCAAGGCCCCAGTTGTAGTTACTACAATCTGCGCAGCTAATGTGAGTTCGCTACTCACCTGATGTAGACTGCGGTACCGGGTTTTTCCGTATAAACGCCCCCCCCCAAATAAAGGCCCCCTGGGCGTTTAATTGGAAAGCCTTTCCGAATAGACGCCCATAGGCGTCTATTCAGATAAAAGATTATGGCCGTAAGCCGAGATAAGGTTTGGAATGGATTGCGATAAAAGACTCACAGCGCGCGTTTTTTTCGGCCGAAGCAAGCAGAGGCGGCTTTCTGCGTGTCTTTGTTGATAAAAATTGTAATATAGTGGTTAGTTAACGGGCACGGCAATCAATGGACGCGGTTCCCGGTCCTACATTGTGTTTACCACAAATTCAAACTGCTATAGCTGTATTTAAATACAGTTTTCGAGCTTTGCTAAACAGTGAGTTTGAAATGTGTCGGCTGTTGTAAGAGGTTGTTATTAAGGTTGCACCTTGTTAGAATCGCTAGAGAAGCGTGGAAACAAGTCCTACGCACCTTGTCTCTTGTTAGACAAACTTTCCATTCTTATTTGCGTCATATTTACGTATTTTCAATTAACCGCCCATGGGTGTTTATTCAGATTAGAACTGAATCCGTGAAAAGTGCCAAAACTAAATAAACACCATGGGCGTTTTTACGGAAAAACCAGGTAGTGTTCTCTGCTTTCCAGCAGTTCCAATTCGCAACGATTGGAGCCAACGCCTAGGGCACTAACCTTAGTAGGGTGGCGTCTGTAATGTTCAGCACATAGGTTCATCTGGAACCGTATCGCTTCTTGTGTACTGGTGGGTAGGGGTCGGAAAAATCGGCTCAGTCTGGCTTAAGTCGGGTGGTGGGGCAGACCCTTTGTTACACTATGCTACTAGCCATCACCGGCTTGCCCTTTATATCGTTGCTTTCCAGTCACTTCGACCGGTTTTGAACCTACAAACAACGCATGGTGGGGCCGCCTGATAGATGGGATGGGATAACGTAAACTACCCATAGCCGAGACGCGACCAAGGCTCTGACAGACAGTGAAAAGGTTGACAGGCAATCCTTTTATATCGCTTCTTTTTGTTCATTTAGTTCGATCTAGCTAGGCATTAAACAGATACGATAACAGTTGTACCTTAAGACTTACTAAAATGGGGTATTTGTATAGGAGGCTTATTTACATAATAGGTAAATGCTTATTTTGTATTTTTTATACAAATTATACGTATATTTTGGGGGTGGTCCTCCCCGACGGTTGGAAGGCAGACCTCGCCTACCATATGGGCGCTGTTGAGGTCGCATATATCGCCGTGGCTCATTGAAGTTGTCTTCGAACTCCTCTGTGCACAAGACTTTGCGCTTTGGCTGTGTAGCATCTTTGCATCGCCATTCAGCATACACCTCAAAAACCGAAGGAGGAGGCTGTCTGTAGGGCCCGACCGGATATCCGGATCCGGATCCGGCCGGATATGGCCATATCCGGATCCGGTACCGGATCCGGATATTACCTGCCGGATGTGCCGGATATCAGTCACAGATGAGAAAACGTGATTTTTTACGTATTTGAACATAAATATTGCATTCAACCGTAGTGTAAATAGTGGGGGAATTGTACACAATTGAAACGATGTTTTGAGCGCTGTGCACTTTCGCGCATTTTACATATATTCGAAATTGAAATGAAAAAAGAAGAGAAGATGAGAGCGATCTGGCTGTAGTTGTTATGTTGGTACTCTGTTAAAAGCTTCGTTTTTTGTGTTTGATAATGGAAGAGCCTTCCGTTTCATCAGCAGCATCTGTTTCTGCAACTGGATATTCAGTAATTTGGCGACATTTTAATGTGTATGGTCCCGATGAAACTAAGGCTTCATGCGCAGTTGGCAAGTGCTTTGCTCTAATTGGTCGTGGCAAGAGCAAAGCCAACTTCAGTACCAAACCTCTCTGGAACCATCTTAAGTCTTGTCACAAGGGAATTCACGCTTCGTTGAAGAAAGAGCAGGAAGCTAATGAACAGAAACGGCAAGGTAGTCTTTTCATAACAAAATACCTGCGCAGAAAATCATTTTTTCTTACAGAAGGAAAAAGAAAGCAAGCAGCTGAAGAAGACATCTACTGTGTGGCTGGAGCAGCTGCAGCTGCTGAAGCCAAGACACCCAAAGTAAAGCAAGCGAAGCTAGATGAGGTTTTTGTCGTTCCCTACAAGGACTCCGATAAAGCTCAAAAGGCACACGAGTATCGCGTTGGGGAATGGCTCTGCGACGCCATGCTGCCCTATTCAACAGTCGAAAATACGCGATTTCAGGTATAATTTCTTCATTCTACTATATACAGTAGTGCACAAAAAAAATGTCCTCTCCACTTTTTCGGGTTCACTAAAATAACTGTTTTTCACTCAATTCTCAACGAATTTGAAGCAAATTTTCAGGGTAGGTGCTCAGTTAGTCCGGCTACTTGTGTTACAGTTTCGGCGCGAAAATTCAAATTTTGACGGGAAATTTAAACGAAAATACGAAAATCATATGGTCTCATAAAAACGGCTCTTACTCAAGAAATACAAAAGCTACGCCCGTGAAATCACGGCCCCTTATAGACTCAATATAGTGCAATTTTATGTAGAAGTTTCAAAACCCTCGCTCAAAGTACGCGCGAGAATCCGATTTTCAAAGTTGGCAAAAAATTGGGATTTATCCATTTCCAAAGCTAACATTTTGAAGTTCACTAAAATTGCCCGTTTTCAGTCAATTCTCTGCCAATCTGAACCAAATTTGCAGAGTACGTGCCCAATGGGTCTGGCTAACTCTGCTAGAATTTGGGCGCGAAAATTCAAATTTTGGCGGGAAATTTAAACGAATATGTGAATATCATACAATGGTCTCATAAAAACGGCTTTTACTCAAGAAATACAAAAGCTATTCTGGTGAAATCACGGCCGCTTATAGACCCAACGTAGTGCAGTTTTATGTAGAAGTTTCAAAACCCTCGCTCGAAGTACGCGCGAGAATCCGATTTTCAAAGTTGGCAGAAAATCGGCATTTATCCATTTCGAAAGCTAACATTTTGAGGTTCACTAAAATTGCCCGTTTTCAGTCAATTCTCTGCCAATCTGAACCAAATTTGCAGAATAGGTACCCAATGGGTCTGGCTAACTCTGCTAAAATTTCGGCGCGAAAATTCAAATTTTGGGGCAAATTTTATACATTAGTAGGAACAATTTTTGCAGGATACTTTGTAGTTTAAATTTCCCGCCGAAATTTTAGCAGAGTTAGCCAGACCCATTGGGCACCTATTCTGCAAATTTGGTTCAGATTGGCAGAGAATTGACTGAAAACGAGGAATTTTAGTGAACCTCAAAATGTTAGCTTTGGAAATGGATAAATCCCGATTTCCTGCCAACTTTGAAAATCGGATTCTCGCGCGTACTTTGAGCGAGGGTTTTGAAACTTCTATAAAAAGGTGCACTATGTTGGGTCTATAAGCGGCCATGATTTCACCAGAATAGCTTTTGTATTTCTTGAGTAAGAGCCGTTTTTATGAGACCATTTTATGATATTCACATATTCGTTTAAATTTCCCGCCAAAATTTGAATTTTCGCGCCCAAATTCTAGCAGAGTTAGCTAGACCCATTGGGCACGTACTCTGCAAATTTGGTTCAGATTGGCAGAGGATTGACTGAAAACGGACAATTTTAGTGAACCTCAAACTGTTAGCTTTGGAAATGATGATAAATCCCGATTTTTTGCCAACTTTGAAAATCCGATTCTCGCGCGTACTTTGAGCGAGGGTTTTGAAACTTCTACATAAAATTGCACTTTATTGGGTCTATAAGCGGCCTTAATTTCACGGGCGTAGCTTTTGTATTTCCTGAGTAAGAGCCGTTTTTATGAGACCATATGATTTTCGCATTTTCGTTTAAATTTCCCGCCAAAATTTGAATTTTTGCGCCGAAACTGTAACACAAGTAGCTAGACTAATTGGGCACCTACCCTGAAAATTTGGTTCAAATTCGTTGAGAATTGAGTGAAAAAGAGTGATTTTAGTGCACCCGATAAAGTGAAGAGGACATTTTTTTTGTGCACTACTGTATATATGTTGTAAAATTTTTAGAAGATGATGAAAGATGCAAATTCGCGCCTAATTGTTCGAACAGAGAAACACTATCGAGTGTCTGTCGTGCCGGACATCTATAAGCGAGTTATGGCAAAGGTCAAAGATGTTATTGCTGATAAGGAATCCGTGAAGTTTGTCAGGTATCCAACTTATAAATATTAAGCACTGTTTACGTATGTATACAAGGTAATTTTTGCAGTTTTACACTCGATTATTGGACCTCAGAAGCAAGGGATTCTTACTTGGCCTTTACTGCTCACTTCATCACATCTGATTGGAAACGCAAAATGCTGGTGCTGGGTTGTTTTCCATCATACGAATCACACACAGGTATGTGTCCAAAATCGGTTTAAACTTACCAAAAGTGAGCTATTTTAGCTGGAAACGTTGCCGAATCTCTCAGAGAGATTCTTTCTGGTTGGGATGTAAGCGATAGATGTCATTTAGTGCTCCGAGACAATGCGCAAAACCTTGTGAATGCACTGAGGTATACGGTATTTGTTATCTTGTTTTAGCTTGTTGTGCATTTATTATTCCAGCATAAATGGCATCGAGTCGTTTGGGTGTTTTCTGCATACTCTCAACTTGGTTATTGATCACAGTGTTTTCGCTCAGCAATCGGTGAAAGATATGCTCGGTCGATCTCAGCAGTTGGCAGTTTACTTCCGGCGTTCGAGACCAGCAGAACAACTGGCGCTTGCTCAGTCACAGTTGGGTGCGCACAAATTGACGCTAAAATTGGCTGAACCAACTCGGCATGGTTTTAGCTTATGGTTTGATTTATCTCCTTTAATTACTCACGGTTATAGGTGGAATACATACTACGATCAATTGGAGAGGATGTGGTCTCAACGACATGCCATCAAGCTGGCCATTGGGTGGCTGAACGAAAGTGAGGCGTTATCAAAGAGACCTCCAAACATATCCGCGAGTGACTGGGATTTGATGGAGAATGTTAGTTCATATCCGTTGATCCTATACTGTGAAACAATTGAATGCTTTTTCAGGTAGTGAAAGTGCTCGAAAAAGTGGCCGTCATTAGCAAGCACTGTGAGCGTGAAAGCAGCTGTATCTCTGAGGTCATTCCCTGTGTTAAGTGAGTTCTTCTTCTGCTTAGTTTCCATTCTTTAAGCACCCATTTCTCAATATCTGCAAGGACAAGTCAAAACAACTAGAGCTGGTTTGTTTCAGGAAGCTGAAGCGACAGGTTGAGCAAACCAGTGTAGGTGGGCCTCGTGGTCGTGGTTGCGGTGTCCTTAAACAAGAACTGCTGGCACAAATCGATAACTACTTCGGAGGGAAAGATAAGCGAGATCACTTTACTGCTGTCGAGAACTTGGAACCTTGTTTTCTGGCTACAATACTGGATCCGCGCTTTAAGGATAAAGTAAGGCTAAATCCTAATTATTAGGATTAGAGTACACTATGCTGCTAATGCGGTGCAGGCTTTCACGTCGGCAGAAGCTGCTGCTTGGGCGCGTGTCAGATTGGAACTGATTTTGAACGCCGAAAATCACTGTGAAACACCTACTGAAACGCACAGCAGCCATGAGGGCGAACAGGGATTTTTCGCCGATTCACTGGATTCGCCAGACCAAATCGATGCCTCTGGTGGCGAAGAGACTGACAAAGTAGTTTTGTTGTTTGATGTTTAGCTACACAATAAGTATGGATACTTTCTCTTAGGTGCACAAACTGATTTCTGACTATCTGAAAGAGCCGCTTGTACCGAGTGACAGAGACCCACTGCTCTACTGGAAAGAGAAGCAGTCAACATTTGGCAGACTGGCAGAGGTTAGAAATTTGCGGCAGTTCTATGGTTCTAAAAACACTTTTTCAGCTTGCCAGGAAGTACTTGAGTGCTCCTATGGGTACGGTAGCTAGCGAGCGAACATTCAAGACGGCTGGCTCGATTTCGGAAGGCGACCGCTCCTCTCTAAAGCCCGAAAATGTAGAAATGTTGTTGTTCAACAAGTATAACTTGCGTTGTCTGAACTACAATTATTAGATGTTGTTCTGAATAAACTGTTATAGAACAAAGAAATGTATATATGTGGTTTTATTGCATTCTACAAAATTTTAAGTTGATCAATGATATCCGGCATATCCGGATCCGGATCCGGCCGGATATGGGTGTATCCGGATC
>JASANB010006337.1:0-12303 GCA_030248155.1 Sabatieria punctata
TACAGGGTGTCTCAAAAAATGATCACATTTCTTTTTACTGCCATTTCCGCAAACTTTGACCAAATAGGCTGAAATTTGGACCATAGGTGCCCAAACTCGGGCAATTTTATGTGTTAAGGTTTGGTGCACTAGGCTTCACTCATTCCCGAGAAATTTCAAAAAAAGTGAAATTTGTTAAATCAGTAGTGAAAGCCGGTCACCGAAAAAATGATCACATTTCTTTTCACTGCGATTTCCGCAAATTTTGACCAAATAGGCTGAAATTTGGACCATATGTGCCCAAACTTGGGCAATTTTATGTGTTGAAATTTGGTGCACTAGGCTTGACCAATTCTCGAGAATTTTCAAAAAAAGTGAAATTTGGAAATTTCAATACCAAAAGCCGGTCACCGAAAAAACGTTACATTACATTATCGCCTAAACTCTAACGATAGCGTTGGAGTTCATGCGTCAACTTTTTACACACGAATTACCCTGAACTTCTGCGTTTACATTCCAAAATTCATTCAATTCCGACAAAAATTAGGAAAGATGCAGGAAAAGGAAATGTTTCCATTTTCGGTGACCGGCTTTCACTATTGAAATTACCAAATTTCACTTTTTTTGAAATTTCTCGGGAATAAGTCAAGCCTAATGCACCAAACTTTAACATATAAAATTCCCCGAATTTTGGCACCTATGGTCCAAATTTCAGCCTATTTGGTCAAAGTTTGCGGAAATGGCAGTAAAAAGAAATGTGATCATTTTTTTGAGACACCCTGTACTTAAAAATACACATTGTTTTTTGAATGTGTATACACTTTGAACTTTTCGATACACAAACAGCGCTCACAATGTGTGTTTTTGTGTTTGATCAGCAAAAAGTCGATAATGTTTGGAGCAGAATCCTAAAATTTCGATGTTTTTATGCAGTAATAGACAGTAGATATTCTCATAAAGCCTTCAAATGGCATAAAGTAACTCAATTTGAAATGCAGAGACTTAATTTTTCTAGCTATTGTGGCTCAAAATCTACGAAAAATTTACATTTTCAGTACAATACCAATCAGGGATGCAAGGTGTGTTTTTCCCTTTTTTTCGAAAAAAAAACATAAATCGCGGGAAAAGCTCATAAAAATAGCTAAGTTATGTCATTTTTCTGTTAAAAAATGGACTTTTGCTATGTATAATAGGCATACATGTAACAGCTCCGGGCCGACCTGGGGGTAGGGGGTAGGGGGGTTTTCCTCAGGTGGGGGGTCGAGGGGGGGTTTCGCCCAGGTGGGGGGGCGCAAATTTTAAAAAGCTCCAAAACGCCTAGAAGTGCGTTTTTAGCACGTATTTTTCAGTACGGACGCTAAAAATCGCTATTTTAAGCTGCCAAATAGCTTTTTAAAGCAAAAAAAAGCAAAAAATGACAAAAAGAGCTTCCAAAAACAGCGATTTTTCTTAAATATCAGCAGTGGAAACGCCAAATTCGGTTTCCAAAGGCTTTTCAAGTGAATTTTAGGCTAAAAATTAGTGATTTCTGACCCAGTTTGTTAATACTGGAGCCACTACTAGTACTTGTATTTTTTGTCGGGGGGGGGTCCCTTAACCTATCTCGGGGGTAACCCCCCAAACCCCCCCTAGTACATGTATGATAATAGGCCATACTAACTCAAAACTGCTAGAAAAACAACAGGAAAGACCAAAGTTGGCACGATAAAACAAAAATTCAAACTGCTGCAAGAAAATTTACATATAGCGATATGATGGAACTCGTCAGGCACTGTCTCATGCCTGGTTCCTGATTTATATCTACATGTATGTAACACGTGTATTTCCAGTCTGAAAAGACTAGAGGCGCTAGAAAGCGTTAGAATCATAAAACCAGGCTAGGATACCGAGAACTTGAGCTGGAGTTTTTTCCGCGATTTCAGAAAAAACCGAAAAAAAACAGGCCGAGGTTTTTTTGGAGAAATATCCATCTCTGATACGAATACACATACACAAAATACACATTTGACAGTAAATGTGTGTACATTTACACATTCGGAAAATCCAATACCAAACAACAGTAGTAGAATTGGGATTGATTGGGGTGGGGGTTTTTAGCCTTGCTCGATACAGTATTTTACACAGCTGAGCAAGTTTAGATTGAGTGTCTCTCAGGTCTTGGAATTTTCTGATATTTTGGCACTCTACTATCAATCATGCATGTCCATGCTATCGGGTAGTTTATTCTTCTTCAGTGTACATAAAGCAGTAGTATAAAGCTGATGTTGTACAGAGAAAATGGTTGTAAAATACATTCGAATAACCCTGCTGAGTGCGCTCTTCTCACTATGTTCTATGTTTCAATTCTCCTACACCAATGCTTACCCAAACACTGCCATCGATGCATTTACTTTGTTTTTGAATCGGTCTTACAAAAATCGCTACGATTTGGAATTGGCTTCATCGGCTATAAACTGGATCTGGTCGGCTATCATCAACTTATTTTCAGTCGGCCTTATATTTGGCGCCCTAATTATGCCATTTGTAGTGGAGAAATTTGGCCGCAAAGGTAAAAAATACTGTACCTTAACATATAACTAGTAAGTAGGGTCATCATGACAAAAAAGGACGGTGGATCCGTGATAAAGTCACTAAGGCAGAAAGGTGAATATTGTTGACAATCGAACTGACATTGCGACGCCTAACAGCATAGAAACATTTCTTGAAACATAAACTAAACCGGTTGACTTTCTTCGCTTCTCGCTCGGCCTGGTCATTTTTTCAATAACGACTTTCAAAGTGCACTGTTAAGGCCGGTTACTGTTTAACTCCTTGTAACACACATGTTGCCATATGGCAACATGATAGATCCGGAAAATGATATGTCCCGAGGTGAAAAATGAGATCACGTACTTTCCAAAATGAGATGTCAGAGAAAATACGGAGATATCCGTCCATCTATCATTTTTTATCTTAGGACAACTCATTTTTTTTAGGGATATGTCATTAATCGGCGTGATATGTCATTGCTTGGTTATGACTTGTCATCGTTCAGTACCTGCCCCGGCACGCCCGGGCGTGTTCGGTGATGTCCTCATGACGTCATTAGGTTATTTTTTGCTGCGCAATAGAATAGGCGTGTGTTGCACGTTTCCTGTGCAGTTTTTTGTGCTAGAAACAGCTAGACTAAGGAGAAGCGTCAAATAGTGAAGCAGAAAGAGGTATTTTTATTTTCTCCCTCCAAAATCTCTTTCTTTTTGTGGGAAAAATAATCGAACGCTGGGTTCTTCTAAATGTAGTTTTGAATCCCAGTTTAAAGTGTCAGCCCTGAATTTTGTTCGTAAGAGGCCTCTGTTACTTTTGGGAGGGCGCAGCGTTTTAGAATTGCTGGAATCGCCTCGTTCTAGGTAGGTAACTAAACTATTAATCAATCATTATTCGTCGTCCCTAAATAAATTAATTATCCGTCAACGTTCTGTTCGTTAGGGCTTAACTGAGTTTTAGGGTCCCTCCACCATAGGTAGGGTATATTAATTAATCACTATTATCTTTATTATTACTATATTATTGTTTATTAATTAATTAGGGGTCTTGTGTTGTGCCCCCTTTAATTGATGATTCCCTATAATATGATGATAAAGCCCTAACGGCAAAAGTTAACAATCTGGGTCCCGCAGTGGCCGGCCAAATCGAGAATTGCTCTGGTCATCGCATACACCCTATACTGATGGGTCTCTAGGGGTATTTTTATGTTTGGAAAACAGGCCCTCCGGAGTGTGCCCTATCGATATTTGTTGTTTAGTGAGTACAGAAGAATTTATGAGCTAAGATGAAAACCTGGAAGTACTCAATTTAATCAGTCGGTAACGTGTTATTTATTAGTTATATTGAAAAAACCTGTGATCATCAAAAAATTTATTCAGCCCAACTTGTTTCAGTATGTCTGGCTCTGGGCCGGATCCCGGTCAGAATAGGCTGCCACAGACAGTGCCGGAACTGTTCCAGAGAATCGCGCCGCTTCTGCAACGCTCAAACGAGCTGCTTCAGGCAGCCGTTGATCAGATGAGAATCGAGGCTGCCGTCAGGCCAAGACCCGGCATGAACGACAGATTCAGGCAGGCATTGGACGATTTGGGTCGCGCGCTCGCATTCACGTCAACCTTCGTAGGTTTTTTACAGTTTTTATGGGTGGGTACCCACCAGAATCATAACCGGACCCTATTGCCCGTGATTTGTTGCTGGTGTGCTCCACCCACCTGCCAGTACCTGTTATTTTGCCTGTCAAGCATCGGCCTTCCTTTTCTCTCTCTCTGAATCTAACCTTTCAGTTAGTTCTAAGTTTTGCCTTTGCCTCAGATGCGCCACTACAGAACGCTCCCGGGAGCTGGGTGAGGTGCGGCCGGTAACGGAGCCGGAGGAGGCGTGGCAGGAGCCGGTGGTGGAGGGACGGCATGGGACAACAGAGCCGAAGGAGGCGCACCAGGGGGCGGCGGAGGAACCGGCAACACCGAAGGCGAGGTCGAGGGGACAACAAGGACAAAAAGCCGGCCAACCGAACTGAAATGCAGGTCAGTTTAGTTACTTTTTTGTAAGCTTTTTTTACACCTAAGCTGAAGGAAATTAGCCCCAGTAGGCATCGAAATTACGTACTGCAATCATTACCACGATCTTGGGTTATTTTGTGCAGTTAAAAACCTTTAATCCTTCTGTTTAGGCCGTAGGTGGCGGGGAGGAGGACTTGTCCGACGACCTCAGCAACATCCCGGATCTGCTGGATGATGTCCCTACCCCTCCACATCATGGAGCGCAGGGATTCGGCAGCGTACCGGTACTGTTATTTTACTATTATGAAAATTTAAAACGGATAGCAGATGGCGGGAATCGATTTACTCCTATATAGTCCGCACTTTGGAATGGCTCCAGGGAGACAGCAATTTGCGATCGTTCTCCGTTGGGGAGATCACTCGAATTTCAAATTTTGAACACAGAATTTTGAATGTGGTTTCAAACGACTGCTGACGATCTCCTGATTATTATTTTACACATCAACATCTAATTACTGCATGCTATATTCAGCTTTACCTTAGATATACGTGTTTTTGGTCTCGAACAAAAGAATGTAAAACGTGCGCACCCAAATTGTAAATCTTTAAATATGACCACATCCGGTATCAAACAACTACTTTTGACTTGTACATTATTGTTTTATGCACCAGCACATCCACAACCAATTACTGCATGCTATCTCAGATTACGCGCTCGTCATATCGCCTTACTTCATCGATTATCGGCCGGTTTCCCCCGGAACCGCCACTTACTAAAACAATCGTAGCATTCCAGTCCTTCGACAGATATGTCTGCCCACGGGCATATGGGTAGAAATGACGATTAGCTATCGATTAAGCATAAACATAACAATATTCGTACAAGCCCAAGGACGGTGGCCCTTTTGGAACAAAAAATGGCCAAAAATGTGCACACTCAAAACACTAATCGGCGCAAGTAGTGATCTCCCTTCTTGTGGAGACCGCGTTTCATTAATTTAGGGTCCGACAAGCACGGATACTGTATTCACCGTCATTCAGACGGTATCACGTCTTTTCCTCGCGGACAGTTCCTCGCGCGACAATTCCTCGCCGACTTTTCCTCGCGCGACTTTTCCTAGCTGCGACTTTTCCTCGCGCGACTTTTCCTCGCAGGAATAAAAACGTTTTCTCCGTTTTGTACAGTACGCTATAACAACGTTCCAACTGCTATCTACAGCCGAAAAACCAAATACATACATTATACGGCGATTTTGCAAAGGTGGATGTAAAATTTTGAAGGTGCCTAGTTGGGCCACTGCCCAACAAGGGCGAGAAAATTTCGCAAAAATAGCCTTCAAAAACGTGTTTAAAAAGCATTCAGAGCTTAAAATTGAGAGAATTTACACGTTGTAGTAGTTTAAATTGGCCTGGTTGGGCTTCTGTCCACCAGGGCGAGAAATTTTTGAGAATTTAGCCTTCGAAAACGCATGTAAAAGGTATTCTGAGCGTAAACTAGACAGTTTTAGTACATAATTAATACATTTCTCTTATTTTTGTCTAATTTTTTTCCTCTCTACCAACGCCGCAAAGGGAGTTGTACGCACCCTACACCCCTGGGTACGTCACATGCAACAACACACAGGGAAAAGTTGTGAGCGATCCCTCTAAGATAGTCATGCAGGAGGCTGTTGCGATAACACGAAATTTGGGAGGGACATGACCAGCTGACAGCTCGAAATCTGTCATGATAAAGGTACGGGACAGCCCAGGTTGATGATGCTGGTAGATGTGTTCCGTTTTGCTGGACACACAGCAATGAACAAGAGGGTGCATGGCGCCCAAGTAATGAAAGGAAAGAGCTTGAATTCAGACAATTGACACAAGTTCAAACCCCAAGATTCTTAGCTTAGTTTTGAAGAAATCGATTTTAGCGAGTTTTCTGCTTGTAGTCTGACATACCACTATTCAGTTCTGCAAAAATTTGGATAGATTTTTAACTATTTTTAAGGTTTTTGGACGATTTTCTGGAGACCGACCCAAATTAGTCCACCTACTATATTATCAAACTTCTCTCTACTGCACTTAGTTTTTCGGCATGTTTACGCGCGATCAGCAAACAGAGAAATAAAACAAGACTTTCAGCACTGTCAGATGTGCATTGCTGTCAAAAATGATTTACAACCGGCTAACCGATTGTCGCCGACCGGCCAAGTGACCCGTGCCCTGCATTAGGCTTGATAAGAACATCTAGAGATGCGCACGGGCCGGGCTGTCCCGGCCCGGCCCGGCCCGGCCCGGCGGGCCGGGGCCGAGGGCACTTTTGGGCCCGCCGGGCCGGGCCGGGCCGGCTGGTCGGCCCGGGGTGGCCCGAATTTCTAATTTTTTCTTTCTAATTCTGACAAATTAATGAATTTTCGACTTCGTTTTCTTCAATTTTGTTACAAAAATAACGTTTATATCAGTTAAAGATAAAAAATGAGCCTGAATACGGAAAAATTGCAAAAAAGAGCGAAAAAAGTGCTAAATTTGGCTCATTTGAACCCAGCCGATTATTTTACCGAAAAAAAACGGGCCGGGCCGGGCCGGGCCGGGCCGAGTGGCAAACGGGCCGGGCCGGGCCGGGCCACAAAATTTGGAAAACGGGCCGGGCCGGGCCGAAAATTTCGGCCCGAGCGCATCCCTAGAACATACTGTACGCTCGGCATATTTATTCCTACGAGGAAAAGTCGCGCGGGGAAAAGACGTAGCTAGGAAAAGTCGCGCGAGGAAAAGTCGGCGAGGAACGGTCGCGCGAGGAACTGTCCGCGAGGAAAAGACGTGTAGCCCATTCAGACTCGTACAATCATGCAGAGAATTTTGATGAGCAGGAAAACCTCCAATTTCTTGTTTCATAATAGTGGATTTTGATTTCACTATTTTCTAAATTTACAACAAATTCAGCTCTTCAATTTAGTTTTTATTTTTGTTTTACTACCAAGCAGCTCCAATTTCACTAATTTTTGTTTTACTAATAATTTTACCACTATTTTACTACGATTTTACTAGTCATTAGGGGCAATTTTGCATCAATATTCCTTTTCGTTTCTTTGCTAAATTATTCCCTATCACTAGAGACCTGCATGGACCGCCCTTATGAAAAAACAATCTTTGTGGTTCAGCCAGACTGAAATCCTCAAAAATGTTATGCATGGTGACCAGGCCCTGCCCGTGCAGGTCTCTCTCTAACTACAGTATCAACAATTGGTCTATTTAGTTGGTGATCGGAGGACTGGGAGTCACCGGTGGTGGGGGCGCGGCAGGCGGTATTCGTCCTCCCACCAGGCCGTTCAAAGTCTGTTTCTCAGCTATTTTCTGTTGTTTCCGAGTCACATTTACAGTTTCAGTCCTGGTACCACTTGCTCGTGCGCATTCAGGAAAGAGAACAAAGGCGCCAGAACGGCAATCGGGGCGGCAGCAAGGGCCGAAAAAAGACGGACCATCAACGCAGGGGCAGCGGCCGAGAAGACGACAACGACGAGGACACCGATCACAAGGAGCCGCCGCAAGAGTAGAGTGGGGAGTGCATTCCGGCCGACAAACCTAAATCGCTGCCTGTGTTTTTTGTCTTTAGTAAAATGTTGTTTAGTAATAGAAGATTTTGGTAAGTACTGTTTTTTTCTAAATTTGGATCTCTGTTATGGCGGCTTGTTGAATATTCTGCATGAGCAGCAATTAAAACCGTGGTGATAGCTACTGGTACTGGGTCAGCTCCAAAATTTAGGTTGCCGGTCAGAAATTCTGCCAAAACAAACCCAAAGCGTCAAAAGCAGTGTTTACTTCGTGATAGACACCCCGAAAGTCATTAGGGAAGCCGAAAACTGCATCACAATTAAAGCTAGGACAGCTAATCGTCCGCCGAATGAAGTCCAGAGCTTGGGTTGCCAGTCAGAAACTCTGCTAAACCAAACCTAAAGCGTGAAAGCAGTGTTTACTTCGTGATAAACACCCCAAAGGTCATTAGGACAGCCGAAAACTGCTTCAAAAATAAGCTAGGACAGCTAATACAGTCAAAAACTGTGTCAGAAATAAGCTGGACAACTAACATAGCCAAATGACAAACTAATTTTATCAGGACATGTCATGATTTTCTTCCGAAATGTTATCATTTTCTTCGGACATGTCCAAAAAAAAACGGATATGTCCGTCTATATTTTATGACATATCGTAAAATTTTCACTTTACGATAGGTAAAGTTTCACTTTACGATATGTCACGAAAGTGAAGTGACATGTCACTTTTGGCGGTGTGTTACAAGGAGTTAACATAAAATTTGCCTGTAGCGAGCTTTGAAATAGTCTGTTTGTCCCATGTACATTGAATCTTTCAGGCGGGTGGTACATGGCCAGTTCAATCAATCTACTTTCAACGGCGCTTTCAGCAATTTCCATTAGATTCGAACTGCCGGAACTATTGGGAGTGGGTCGTTTATGTTTCGGAATGGGAGGAGCCATCGGAACTATGTGTCTAACCCTTGTCTTGCAAGAATGCAGTCCAACTGAGATTCGTGGAAGTATTTCCACCTTTCAAACGCTTGCCATTGCAATAGATACTGTAATCGGTATGGTATTGGGAATGCCGTATCTGCTCGGAAATTCATTGATTCTTCTGATTTCGTTCACTGCCATCCCTGAACTGATTTTGATGCTGGTTCTGCTGTTTTGTCCAGACACCCCTAAACATTTGCTGCTCGTTAAGAAGGATGCAGAAGCTGCAGAGCGATCGATTATTTTTTATCAAGGGACCTCCGCCGATGTTGATACGGTATGTCGGAACTGAAATACAGTACTGCTTCATTATCCCAGCTTCTTTGCGCCAATTGGTACTGTATCTATCTATACACATTATTATGTCGTGAACAGTGAATGAACGAATGAACAAAACAATGAATGAGAACAGAATGAAAAGACAAATGAATGGGAACGAACGAACGAACGAACGAACGAACGAACGAACTCAGAGTCTGCGAAACAGATGCGCGTGGCCCACAGTGGCCCAAATTTCCAAAAAAAAGTGTTAAAACAGATTGCATTTCTGTGTGTTTTTTAGTGATTTTGGTATAGAACATAATAGTTGAGTTTTTACAGTTATAATTCTCTAATATTCTGACAAATTTATAAATTTTCGATCTGTTTTTGTTAAAAATAATGGATACAATGTTATCAGACAGTTAAAGATCAAAACTGATTTTGAATAAGGAAAAAATATGAAAAATAACCCAAAAATGCCAAATTCTGCAGGCACTAACAGCGATTCGTGAAGAAGACACTGAGGAGAGTCAAGAAGAGGTGAAGTTTTCTGTGATCTGGAAAGAACTTCACCTTCGCAGTGCCTTCCTAATCGGTCTCATAGCAGTCATAGGACAGCAAGTAACAGGAATCTACGCAGTGACCCTGTTTTCTACGACTTTTTTCGAAGCCGCCGGATTAAACGAGTTGGCTTCCCAAATCGGATCGGTGATATTCAATGTGATCGGTATCTTTGTGCTTTGTTTCGCCGCATTCAAGATGGACAGTTTGGGTAGAAGACCGCTGCTGCTCATCTTTCAAACTCTCAGTGCAGTTTGCATGGCTTTGTTCGCCCTTTTCTCTATTCTACACAACCTGGCAGCTGTTTCATGGTGCAAATATGGAGCTCTGGCAGCCATGTTTGGCTTGGCCATCTGTTTTGGGTAAGACAGATATGTAAACACCCCCACCAATTCCAATACGTACAGTACTTACTTACAATACAGTACTACAAAAAATCGTTATTCAGTGAATACATAGGTGCGGACTAGGGTGAGGTACACGCGAGAGACGAAACAATATCAGAATACCCAATACCTCAAGTCATTTATGCCATTAAAACTCTGCACCAGTCAAAGCCAGTAAATGAGTGAAATATTGAAGACCCCAATACCCAATATTTTTCAGAATGAGTCTAAAAAATTGGAATTTGTGGAAGTGCTAATATTGTAAGCGCATAAAAATCCTCTTAAATTTGATTTCGTTGTTGAAAACACATTGTGAAGCTATGGAAAACGGTTAAAGAATTATTTCAATAAGGGAAAGGCGCTGAAAATTTTGTTTTCCTACAAAATTTGTGCTGCCAAAGTGAATCAAAACGTTACTACAGTACGTCGAATTAGCCAACTGTATGTTCAGAGGTTAATTTTGGAGTGTCTTGCGTTCTAATGACAAGCTGATACTGTTCTGCTGGTCTATTCAACTAATCTCTGTCCAATGTAAACAGCACAGAAAGCCGTATTTTCATATTTATGCTTTTTACATAAAAATACATTAATCAGAAAATCAAGTCAGTTTTCGCAGATCCATAATACAGTATAGATCGAAAAAATGTCCCATCGCTTTTTCGGCCTTCACTCAAACGTTTCGTTCTCAGTCACTTCTTTACCGATTGGGCTCAAATTTTCAGCAAGAATTAACAACATGGTTGGCTAAACATTCGGCAAGTTTAGTGCCAAAATTCCGACTCATACTGGTTTTATGACCCGAAAACTAGGAATGAGGGTGGTCCACGCAAATATAATTTTTTCGGTAATAAAAGGAGTACAGGCCTGAAACTTGCAGGAATGATTGGTGTTGCTATTGGTATTGGGCATGATATACTAAGCGGGCAGCCCTGTAGCTCAAAGGGCACTAAAATTGGGGAATTTCAAAAACATGACTAAATATGACTTTTCTTCGTAAAACCGACAAAATGACGTTAATCAACACAGATTGTAGCAGGAAGTTCGACAAATAAATGAACCTGATATTTAAACTCTGTTCCACACCATAGAAACCATCCCTGCAGCGCTTTTCGAAAATCGAGAATCTTTAGAATCGTCATTTTGCCGGTTTTACGAAGAAAAGTCATATTTAGTCAAGTTTTTGAAATTCACCAATTTTAGTGCCCTTTGAGCTACAGGGCTGCTTAGTATGTTATGCCCAATAAACACATCGTCATTTTGCCGGTTTTACGGAAGAAAAGCAATAGCAAGTTTTAAATTCGCAATTTTAGTGCCCTTGAGCTCTAGGGGCCCGCTAGTAGTATGCCCATAGCAACACCATCATGCAAGTTGCCTGATATTTCGTCAGGCCTGTACTCCTTTTATTACCGAAAACCATTTTAGGGGAAGGGTAGTAGAGATAGAAAAATAGAAAGAGGGATCTATACGAAAAAAATTATATTTGCGTGGACCACCCTCATTCCTAGTTTTTGGGTCATAAAACCGGTATGAGTCG
Source organism: Sabatieria punctata (assembly GCA_030248155.1). Taxonomy (NCBI): domain Eukaryota; kingdom Metazoa; phylum Nematoda; class Chromadorea; order Araeolaimida; family Comesomatidae; genus Sabatieria; species Sabatieria punctata. Next base: position 11,750 of record JASANB010006337.1, read on the forward strand.
GAACTTTGGCACTAAACTTGCAAAATATTTAGCCAACCATGTTGTTAATTTTTGCTGAAGATTTGAGCCAAATCGGTAAAGAAGTGACCGAGAACGAAACGTTTGAGTAAAGGCCGAAAAAGCGATGGGACATTTTTTTGATCTATACTGTATAATAATATCATCATAACATATGCCTGGAATATGGACTAATTTTGTTCAACAAAAAATCCGTTTAGAAAACAAATTGTCAAGTAAAATCTGCAAAAAGCCAAAAAAACTATTCAAAATATCTACAATGTACGTAGTGTAAAATATTGTTGGGTATTGGGGGTAAAAACCCAGTACCCAATACCCCAATGAACCCAACATCAATTACCAAATATGTAGTTTCATATCTAGTGCACGTATTCTGTATCGCTAGAACGAAGTGAGAAAATTCTTCAACTTTTGTTCTAAAAGCAAAAACAAGAAAAATCTTGTGTGCTGCCAAGATAAAACGGAACCGTCCACTATAAGAACTTACCGAATAAATTATGGACTTAGTTTAGAGCTTTCTATAATATAAGCTAATA
>JASANB010006338.1:0-32196 GCA_030248155.1 Sabatieria punctata
ACCAACCAGGCACTTTCAAAATTTTACACCCCCTTTGCAAAATACTGGATACACCACTGCGATGAGTTCTAGCCAACAGGGCGTGAGCGCTGTAAAGTACTGTAGAGGTGCAGATTTAATGCCCAGAGTGAACACAGAGGCCAGATGATTGCCTGAGAGCTTTTGAACTCCAGAATCAGAACGGCATCGTTGTCTAGTCTACATAGGGTTTCCCTCCACCACGATGCCCTGAAAACCACCTTCGCTGAGAATCAGTGAGGTAGGAGTGACTCACTGATTAGTTTTGCTGTTTACTATAAATAGACAGCCGGCACAGTTGGTGTATTGGTTTAGGCCGCAAAGCCATTCTTTGCGTGGTCGTGCGCTCATCCACTCGGCGGGGCAAGTTTCTTGCCCAAAAAAGTCGGTCGGCGGTACAAAACCCAACCCAGGCCACCGAGAGCTGATGACAGCGACAGTGGGCGGAGTCCTGGAGCAATTCACCTTACGTAGCTGTCTCTTTTCAAAGCTGGGGAGCAAGTGATTGTGATGAAAGCTGAGTCTTAAAGGGAGTTGGGGCGCAATAACCTCGATAGCTGCGGAGCAAAGAAAACTTTGGTTAGCATAAAATATAGCCTAAACTTATGCAACATTCTGAGCACACATCTGACAAACCAAAGGGCTGACAGAATAAGTCAGTAGTACAGTAGTTCATGCTGAAGACTCATAAAACCAGTAGTACAAATGAACATCAAATAAATGACAGACCATTGTGATTGCAACAGACAGGTTTACACACATCGCAAAAAATTACCACCAGTTAGGCAACTCACTAGACAAGTACCCTGAACATAATATAAATCGCAAAGCAGGTTGGCATAGAAGCAGATGGAGCTTGAGCAGTGGGTCCTTCTTCAGTGATAGCTTGAGTGGTGTGACTAGTCCTGTCAACAACTAGAGGCACATGTCCAACTCTGTTACAGTAATCCCAATCACAGCACAACTTCTCTCTACTCCACCCAGCTTCACTGCACACTGATTGGTTGACTGAGTCACAGTCCGCCCACTGCACATACTTTCTCTCTTTGTACAAGGCATAGCAGAACTTCACTCCACCTTCACAAACATTCGGGTGCCACTCAGCTTCAAACCAGCGCACCCAGCACTTCAGACCGATCACAGGAGATCGTGTAGTCACTTCTGTGCTGATGCTAGATGTGCTGTTGATCTGAGGAGGTGTGCTAGAGACGTTGGATTTAAGAGATCTGGGCTCGTTACAGAGGTCTTCATGGTAGCAGCAGCGAGAGAAGTCCTGAGATGCATTGCGCGGTCCTGGCCTGCACTGGTAGACGCACTCTGAGGACAGAAGTCGGTTGCAGTCACAGCCAGAATCGGTGACAATAATCAACCAGAACCACCAGTGAATGTAGTTGTAGTAGCAGTGAGAAGCTGAAGGACTGCACTTCTTCTTCACAAACTTGCCTTCTTCCTTCATCCACCAGCATGTGAGGGCGTTTCTTCTGCCTTAAAACTACTTATACAGCAGTCACTGAACTAACTGACCACTGGATGTCTCAAACTATGGACACATTTCTTTTTGCTGTAATTCCTTCCTCAAATAGGCTGAAATTTGGAAAATATGTGCCAAATGGAGGAAATTTTGTATGTTTGGTGCACGAAGCTTCGCTGAATACTGCGAAATTCTAGAACACCTGAAATTTATTATTTTCATTGCCTATAATAGGAATACGTAACATTAATTTCCCTTCAGGCCCCCACAGTTTGCTCACCTTTATCGTTGCACTCGTCTGTATCGCAGCAAAGCTTGAACTGGTTGGTTTGATAGCGAAAGCCTTGACTTTTACAGAAACCAGCATCGTCGCAGCTCGCCGATATCTGACCTCTGACAGGGTAATGGTTTACAGAATGGCTGGAGAGACAGAATTTGACGCCTTCAGTGCACTTCTTCAATGTCCAGTTCTTTTGGTCCCGAGCGTGCCAATGCCAGCAGTCGAGCGAGTGCACAGACACTACTGCACACAACGAACACACAAACAAAGCAAACATACCGTATTTTCTTTCAGAACAACACAAACAGTGAGGATGCAAAATTTCTGCTGGTTCTGTTCTGTGTTGTTGTGTATGGTAAATACAGTATAGATAAAAAATGTACCATCACTTTTTTGACCGTCACTCAAACGTTTCGTTCACGGTCAATTCTTGATCAATTTGGCTAAAATTTTCAGCGCAGAAATTGACGAGATAACTGGCTACAAACTGGAAGTTTGGTGCGATAATTCCGACTGGTGTTATTATGAGCCGAAAACTAAGAATCAGGATGGTCCACAGAAATTCTATTTTTATCGGAAATTCAAAGAATATGGCTTTGACACTTGCACGAATGAGCCATTGGGCATAATATACTGAGCCCCGTAGCTCAAAGGGCAGTAAAGTTCGGGGAATTTCAAAAACATGATCGAAAATTTCAAGTTAAGAAATTGCCCTTTCCGGAATCACCACACTGAATCAGTTGTTAATCAACACAGATTTTAGCAGGAAGATCGACAAATGAATGAGCCTGATATTTAAACTCTGCTCTGCTCCACATCGTAAAAACCTTGCCCACAGTGTTGCCCAGAAATAGAAAATCTTCAGAATAGTCATTCTACTGGTGTTATGATGAAAAGTCAGATTTAGCCCAGTTTAATCAGATTGGTTCAGAAACCGTTGTGGTAACATCAGCACTTACAATAAATACAATATCAAAATCATTTTTTCTGAATAGTGAATACCTGGAGCAATAATTTTATTTGAACTGCTGGTCCTGGTTTTCTGGTTTTTCAGCTGTGCGGTGCACTTCAGATTTTTTCTATCCGATGCAACTTTCTGATAGCATTCCACTCCAGCTCAATTTTGTTTTCCTTGCTGTGATGACACGGAAAGTGCTGAGAATAGTGAATATTCTCTGATCGCTTGGCTCCCCACAACTTGATCGACTGCGATTTGGTCATTTTCTGGAATTGGTCGAGCCATCCTCCTGGCTGTCGGCTTTGGTACAATCTTGCACGAAAACCACAAACTGTCTGCATGTTCACATTTAGAGCGGCGCTGTTCCTTCGACGAAAACAATTCAAAACTCAAAACCTTGCACTCGAAACCAATTTCTTGAATTCCGGTCGAGCGAGAGCTGATCGCTCGTCTCTATAAGGCAGAACGAGTCCATCTTTTTACGTCGGTTTCCCGCTGAACACGAAACGTCACAACAACGCTTGCATAGCGAAGTGCAAGTCTTGCACAACCACACCAACGAACAGAGAAACAATCGTAATACGCTAACGGTGAAGTGAGCAGAAACAGAACAAAGAAAGGTGCAGCACAGGAAAAACAGCGCCACAGTGAGGGCAGTGGCAGGGCACCGGCAGCGGGGGGTTCAAATTTGCCGCCGCTTGCTGCGGCGCGGTTCGGCCGCGGCCAGAAAAGGAAAGGGGGCAGTGATTGTTGGTCCGTGCGAAATGAATGAAGGAAATAATATATGAAATCCTCGCTCTCGCTCGCTAGCTGTTGTATCGGAATCTGAAGAGTAACTGAGAAAGCCTTCGCAAACAACAGTCAACTATGATATGAAGTTATTAGGTAGGGAGTAGGGATGGGACCGGTATAAAAATACCGTATACCGTATACCGTATACCGTATAGTATTTTCGATACCGTATAATACCGTATACCGTATAGTATGCTGCAAACGCTTTAAAACACCCCGTTACACTAGTATATCGCCAAGTTATGGTCAAAAACATAAATTATTTTTCTGGTCGGCCTTTCCTGTGAAAAACACGGCTATTTTTGATTGTGATCTGTTTTGTAAGTAGTGTAGTACTGTCTGTTTATTTAAAGATTTGAAGCTGAGCCGACAATATATTGAATTTATTTTGAATTATGCCTATTGTAAATATTAATTGTATTTTGGTTGGACAGATTAGCTTCACTTCAAATTAGTGAAATGCTAACCAAAGATACGTTGATTTTATTCAAAAGCAAAATTGCAGGTTTCTCAACATTTGACAAGTACTTGAAATATCACATTTTCCATTTCTAGGAAGCCAAAAAAGCTGCCATAAAGGTAGATTTTTGTGTTTTTCTAACCGATAACATCGTTTACAAAACCAAAAACAGTACTGGCACCTTTAAAAGCGCGAAACTGACATGAATTTACTGCAAAAATCTGGCTGATTCAGTTTTAACAACTATACGGTATTATACGGTATAAAAAATACCGTATACCGTATAATACCGTATAGCCAAAAATACCGTATGATACCGTATAATACCGTATACCGGTCCCATCCCTAGTAGGGAGGTTAGAGCAACACCTTGCTTAGTTTAGTAGCCATAAACGGACTTTTATTTTGTCTTGCCATCTTCTCTCTTTTCAGGCTTAACTGACTTTTAGGGGTCCCTCCAATATACGTAAATTAATTAATCCCTTTCTTGCTTAGGCTTAGGCTCAGGAGTCAACTGAATACAGTAAGATAAGTTGAAAATTTTGTTAGGGACCCCTCAAAGTCAGTTTTCCCTTTTTTATCCCAGGTTTCTTAGAAAATTCGGCTTGACTGACTTTTTTTAGGGGTCCCTCCTTACGGGCCCCTCCAGTCAGTTTTGCCGAAAATTCTTCTATCTACCACCACCAGTCAGCCGAAGTGCTAGTGTAGCTATGGTTGAGCTGATTATTAATTATTTTCAGAGAAGGTCATGCGATTGGCAGCTTGATCTGAAGGAAAGCAATCATCAGAGGAGCGAGCTCGAGATGCAGGGAGAGGGCGATGCGTCTCCAAGCAAATCGCGACGCCGCAAGGCCCAACGGTCACTTGGTCCGTCTCCCCAAAATGGAACCGTACAACACGGTCTAACAGAGTAAGCTACGTACTAGCCTTACACTCTTGCCATGCACCGATTTTGCCTTAAAAAGCGCACCTGAAGCCGATTTTTGTTCTTGACCCAACCCACCAAAATGGCTGCGACCCCCAAAACCAGCAGGCCCACCCCCAAATGTTCAGACTTTGACGACCCCAACCCATTTTTCCGGCCTGTATAGGTGAATAAATATTTCAGCAGTGCCAAGAAACCGGCGGACCGTCCAGTGCACCTGAGTCAGGACTCGTTGTTCAGCAGTTCCAGTGGCTACACCAATTACCGCGGTTTCCTCAATCTGGCGCTGTTGCTGTTGGTGCTGTCGAACGCGCGCGTGGCCTTGGAGAACATGATAAAGTACGGACTGCTCATAGACCCACTACAGTGGGCGCAGGTCTATCTGGCACGCCCCACCCGCGTGCCCAACGCTCTCCTCCTCACCCTCTTGAATGGATTCATTCTCTTCTCCCTGGCCTTCGAGAAGTTGTTGGGTAAGTTGCTGCTTAGATGTATGTACGGTCTGATTTTTCGATAAAGTAAATTTTTGAGCACTAAAATTGGTGAGTGAGAAAAAATTTGTCCAGTGCGTAAGCGAACACAAAGACGTTGCTGTTTTGCGCGTATCGTAAACCCGTCGCGTTATTGTATCAAGCTGGTTTTAATGAAGACGTTGTTATGTTGCTCAGTAATACCGTACCAAGAATGCATAAAAGAGTAGCAAGAATGTGCCGCTCAGCGGCCGGCCGAGTGCCGATGCGCTGTACCAAAATTTCAGGACAGGTTGCGAAATTCGCGACCCCTCCAGTAATTGCGCATGCGCTTTATTGCAGCGCAACCTGATTTCTGAGCAAGAATGACGTCAACAAAATGTTTAGTGATTTTCTACAACGGCAATTCATTGCATATTTGGTCTTCATCTTCAATTCTTCAAGATCTTCAATTATCTCAATAACTAAAATAAGTGTCCAATTGCAAGGCAAGATTGCAAGATATCTGTGAAATGCATCAGGCTTTTTGCATTTGTGAATTTTTCCATTTTGAACGTAGTACATGAGCTTGGCCATCTACACATGCCATCTGCTGGCATATTCCAGCTTTTTTACCTTTCTTTCCCTTTATCATGTTGCCGTAGACTTGAGAAATCAACGGCGGCAGCTATATTCCCAAAGACAGATTGAATAACCCGCTAAAAAATCAGGTTGCGCTGCAATAAAGCGCATGCGCAATTACTGGAGGGGTCGCGAAATTCGCAACCTGTCCTGAAATTACTGGAGGGGTCGCGAATTTCGCGACCCCTCCAGTAATTTTGGTACAGCGCATCGACACTCGGCCGGCCGCTGAGTGGCACATTCTTGCTACTCTTTTATGCATTCTTGGTAATACTGGTGCTATTGGTATTCGAATCTGAATGACAGTGTAGGTATGGGTATGAGTAGCTATTTTAAAAGTACCCGAGTATCGGGTATAAATCGGGTATCCGATCTGATCTGATGTGCGGGGGGACCTTACGGTCCTACGGTATTTTTTCATTAAAAAGTCGCGAAATTCCCAAAAAATGCCAAATTTCATTTGGTTTTGGAAAATAGATCTTAAACCGCTTTTTCGACAACTATTATATCGTCCATATGGCAGATGTAGTAGTAGTAACCAGTAAATTTTTTTTTACACAGTAACTACTGTATCAGGGTTCATACGGGTCAGGGAAGTCAGGGAGGTCAGGGAAATTAAAAATGGTCAGGGAAAAGTCAGGGAATTTCAGATCTGGTCAGGGAAAATTATAGGGATTTTTTAAAATTTTCTCGCCCTGGTTGGGCAGCTGCCCAACCAGGCCTCGTCAAACTCTGAAACTGTTAATTCCGGTTAATTTTACGCCAAGATTACCTTATAAATGTGTTTTTGAAAGCTATTTCTTCAAAATTTTCTCGCCCTGGATGGGTAGCGGCCCAACCAGGCCTCGTCAAGCTCTGAAGCTGTTAATTCCGGTTAATTTTACGCCAAGACTACCTTTTAAATGCGTTTTTGAAAGCTATTTCTTCAAAATTTTCTCGCCCTGGATGGGTAGCGGCCCAACCAGGCCTCGTCAAGCTCTGAAGCTGTTAATTCCGGTTAATTTTACGCCAAGACTACCTTTTAAATGCGTTTTTGAAAGCTATTTCTTCAAAATTTTCTCGTCCTGGAAGGGCAGCGGCCCAACCAGGCCTCGTCAAACTCTGAACTGAAGCTGTTAATTCCGGTTAATTTTACGCCAAGACTACCTTTTAAATGCTTTTTTGAAAGCTATTTCTTCAAAATTTTCTCGCCCTGGTTAGGCTGCGGCCCAACCAGGCCTCGTCAAACCCCGAAACTATTAATTCTTGTCAACTTTATGCTCGGAATACCTGTTGAAATATGATTTGTTTTTAATACCAAATTCACCGTTTACTTTCAGAAGATTATTGGATATGCTACCGTTTATGAAATATCTGCCGATGCAAAAGAAATCACGAAATTAGGTGCTTGAAAACATTTACTGTTTTATTAGTTTGCTTGCAGAAAGTCAGGGAATTTTAGCACTCAGGTCAGGGAAAAGTCAGGGAATTTGGAAAACCCTGATCCGTATGAACCCTGTGTATAACAGTTGTGAATTTTCGAATGGTTTGGTAGATCAACATTGGCAAAAAAAGAATCAGATTTCTGGAGTATAATTTCGGAAAATCGGTTTTTTGGAAGCCCTTTTTGTCATTTTTTGTTTGGTTTTAGCTCTAAAACGCTATTTGGCAGCTCAAAATAGCGATTTTTAGCATCCTTACTAAAAACAACGAGCTAAAAACGCATTTCCAGGCGTTTTGGAGATTTTTGAAATTTTGCCCCATCCTCTGGGCGAAACCCCCTCGACCCCCACCTGAGGAAAACCCCCGTTCCCCCAGGTCGGCCCGGAGCTGTTACATGTATGCATTCAGATACCTGGTATTTTTTTAAAAAAATCGGATATGCCCGGGTATGGGTATTTGAAAAAGTATGGGTATACCCAATTTCCGGTAGTTTTGCGCAAAAATACCCGGTTTCGGGTATGGGTGTGGGTGCCGGCACAGTTGGTGTAGTGGTTTAGGCCGCATACCCACTGTGCGCGACGTCGTGCGCTCATCCTCTCGGCGCGGCAAGTTTCTTACCACAAAGAGTTGGTTGTCGGCACAAAGCTCCACCCAGGCCACCGAAAGCTGGTGACAGTGAGTAGGTAAAATGAGAGCCAACTGGATCTGCCGTTGCACCGAAGCCACTCCACAAAGCATGTTGCGTTGAAGAAGAAGATCTACGATGTCAGAAGCTGTCTGAGAAACCAACTATGCCGGGAGTCCTCTGGCATATGGGGCACCGGCGGCCGTCGGGAGCTGTCAGCATCACGTCATCAACACGCCGGCCGCTCTCCTGGTGACCGGCACCCAGCAGCATGGCTAGAAGTGGCTGGCAGTGAAAGAAGGGCAACGTCCGAGATGACGAATCACGGGGGTCACGAAATGGACCACGAGTCTGATCGTAGGCCGTAAGGCCCCCGCAAATCGGATCGGATGGGTATGGGTCATACATGTAACAGCTCCGGGCCGACCAGGGGGGAGGGGGGTAGGAGGGGTTTTTTCCTCAGGTGGGGGGTCGAGGGGGGGTTTCGCCCAGAGGGGGGTCCAAAATTTCAAAAAGCTCCAAAACGCTTGGAAATGCGTTTTTAGCACGTTTTTTCCAGTAAGGAGGCTAAAAATCGCTATTTTAAGGTGCCAAATAGCGTTTCAGAGTTAAAAATAAGCAAAAAATTGCAAGTTTTAGTAGTTTGAAGTGGCCTGGTTGGGCTTCTGCCCGACCAGGGCGAGAAAATTTTGAAAATTTAGCATTCAAAAACGCATTTAAAAGGCATTCTGAGCGATTTCTGAGCCACTTTGTTAGTACTGGAGCCACTACTAGTACTTGTATTTTTGGGTCGGGGGGGGGGGGGTCCCTTAACTTGCTCGGGGGGGGGGGGGGTGAGGGGGGGGTTTGGCCTTTTCAGCAGGGAGGGTAAACCCCCAAAACCCCCGAGTACATGTATGGTATGGGTGTACCCGATCAACAGTAGTCGATAATGTTCGTGTTTATAACTGACTCTGTCTATTGTAGCGAGAGGTAGATTGGGCAACGGAGTGGCGGTTGTGGTGTATGTGGTGGTGCTGAGTGGTCTGTTGGGTCTGCCGGCAGCGGTGGTGGTGACGACCAAGCCCAATCCCATTCCCACCTCCTCTGTGCTGGGCATTTACGTGTGTATTTTCTGTAAACTCATTTCCTACGCCCACGTCAACTACTGGTGTCGACTGGCTCGCTCCTCTAAACCGTCTGGCGCCCCTGCTTCTGATAAACTGGTAAGTACATAGTTGAACCCCTTATAATGGCACCTCTCTTACTACCATACATGTAACAGCTCCGGGCCGACCTGGGGGGAGGGGGGTTTTCCTCAGATGGGGGGTCGAGGGGGGTTTCGTCCAGAGGTGGGGTCCAAAATTTCAAAAAAACTCCAGAACGCCTGGAAATGCGTTTTTAGCACGTTTTTTTCAGTACGGATGCTAAAAATCGCAATTTTAAGCTGCCAAATAGCTTTTTAGAGCTAAAAACAAGCAAAAAATGACAAAAAGGTCTTCCAAAAACACCGATTTCTCTTAAATATCAGCAGTGAAGCGCCAAATTCGGTTTCCAAAGGCTTTTCAAGTGAATTTTAGGCTAAAAATTAGTGATTTCTGACCCAGTTTGTAAAATACTGGAGCCACCACTAGTACTTGTATTTTTTGGTCGGGGGGGGGGGGTGGTCCCTTAACCTGTCTCGGGGTTTGGCTTTTCCAGCTGGGGGGAGTAACCCCCCCAAACCCCCCGAGTACATGTATGCTTACTACATGCAACAGTATCGGCAAAGGCCAACCCCCAGATTAGGGCATATCACCACGCAGACAAAACAAAAGGAGGGTTGAGGAGGACATACATGGGCCGTAAAAATCCGGAGGGAGTATGGAGACCTCGGGGGCGAAAAAATGGCCAAAAAACGCCTATTTTGCCTTAAATAAGCGAAAATTTTCTCACTCCGGGAGGGGGGTGGGCGAGCGGGAGGGGTATTCCCCCGGCCCATGTATGGTTGAGGAGCGCTCTCACCTATCGTCCTCAGGCCGCCGGTAGCCCTTAGGAATTTTTTGGAAGAATTTTGTTAGTTTTGTTTGCGGAAATTGTTGGCAATTTTTGCGGAAAATCCGCGATTTAACAGCGACTTTTGGCCTTTTTTCGAAAATCCGCATCCCCGAGACGATTTCAAGCCGCTCCCTCCAGATTTTTCCGGCCCATGTGTTGTATTGTGGGTAAAATTCGTTGCTTTCCCTAAAGCCTAAGAATTTAGGCCTAGACCTAAGCCGGACACTAAGCCAAGCCTCAGTCTAAGTCCAGCGTTATTTTCTATGGATGGGAAAACTTTACGTTTCCTATAAGACTATGACATCAAACTGTAATTTTTCTCTTTGGTTGACCATTGAAATCATATTTTGTTGAATATCATTCAAAACGGTTGGAATAATTTATTGTTTGACCAAAAATCCATACAGTCACCGATTTATTTAACTTTTCTCATAGAGAATAAATAATGATGTCAATTCTATTGTATGTGAAAGATTGAAAAACTTGTTTTCAAACAGAAAAATATTGACGAGTATTCTCTAAAGTTGGGAAAAAGATGACATCTGAAATGGAAATGATGAATTATACTAAACTTTATACTACAAAATCTAAAATTATACTACATACTACAGCCGATTTTTCGATACTTTTCGAAGGTCAATTATACTACATAACATGATTAGCAGCTACAAATAACATGTTTGCTAAAGGCGGCCTGATACAATAACGCGACGGGTTTAGGAAACCGGCAAAATAGCAGCGCGTTTTACGAAGACACATGTAACAGATCCGGACTGGTCTGGGGGTAGGGGGGGGGCTTTCTGTCAGCAGGGGGTCGAGGGGTGTTCGACCAGGGAAGGCATCGAAAGTTTCAACAAGCTGCAACTAGCGTTTTAGCGCGTATTATTCAAACGACAAAGCTAAAAACCGCTCTTTTAAGCTGTCAAATAGGTTTTTAGACCTACAAACATGCAAAAAAGCAACCAAAACGGCTTCCAAATAGAAACACCGATTTCTCTTAGATATCAGCAGCGAGAACGTCAAATTAGGTTGCTTGCGTAAGCTAAAAATTAGCGATTTCTGAGCCCGTTTGCTACTACTGGAGCCGCTACTAGTGCTTGTACTTTTGTGTCGGGGTCCCTAAACTGTCTCGGGAGGAGGAGTTTGACCTTCCCAGCCAGGGTGACCCGTTAGTGCGTGTGGCTACATGTCAGGCACTTGACTGACGCCGTTTATGGTATGGGTGCCGGTACCATATATGGCACCACTACCATATGGTACGAAATCTATACAGAGTGGTACATGGTACCGGTACCAATGCGAAGGTAGGGGTACCATATATGGTACCACCATAGGCCCCGAACGTGGGGTACCATATGGTACCACCAGACATGGGCTAGCATTTCGGCTGATGGGGGGTAGAATTTTCAACTCCTGAGGGGGGCTGAGGGGGCGGTAAGCCAAAAAGTCCGATTTTTGGCGAAAATCAGGGTTTGTTGGCTTATTTTTCATTAAAATAAGTTAAAATTAGCTATTCTGAGATATTTTCGCCTATTCCAGGCATATTTTTATCATAATTTTCTATACAAATTTCTTCCCAAAAATTCCTGATGGGTGGTAGCGGCCGGCTGATGGGGGGGGGGTAGATCAGAGCCTGATGGGGAGCCAACCCCCTCAGCCCCCCTTTGCCCATGTCTGGGTACCACTACCCTAGGTACCGGTGTCGGTACCATAAACGGCGTTAAGTGCCTGATTGTAATATAAATGTAATATGTGCCTGACTGTACAAGTCAATTTGAAACAGGTGCACTACCCAGACAACCTGACTGTGCGTAACATCTACTATTTCGTGTGTGCCCCCACTCTCTGCTACGAGTTGAACTTCCCGCGTTCGCCCGGGCGCCGCAAATGGTTTCTGATCAAGCGTTCGGTGGAGTTCGTATTCCTGGCCGGCGTTATAATGGCGCTGGGTCAGCAATGGGTGGTACCGCTACTTAACAACAGTATAGAGCCGTTCTCTAAGATGGAGTACGGTCGGATGCTGGAGAGAATGCTGAAACTGGCTATTCCCAATCACATTATCTGGCTCATTTTCTTCTACTGGATATTCCACTCCGCTCTCAACCTTACCGCCGAACTGCTCCGCTTCGCCGACCGCCAGTTCTATAGGTACGAGTGGATAGACGTTTTTTTAGAGTAAAGGCCATTCAGAATCCACTCGGTTTCTGTTTTGTGCAAAATATTTCGATTTTCTCGGATCTCTTTGTTTCTATCTACCGTACTTGATATAGTCTTGGGGTTTTTCAACACGAAAACGTGAGATACTACGGTAGCAAATTTTACAGATTTTCTGAGAAAACATTCGGCAATTGTGGCACACTAGCGGAAACCTACCATACTAACTTAAGACTAAGATTGAATCTAAAAGTAAGTCTATCTTCATCCTAAGGTTCATTCATCCCCAACCTACGTAGAAACCTAAAACCTGATCACACTGTTGAATAGAAGGCCTTGGTTCCAAATAAGTGAGGGACGGTGTCACTGTATCTAAATAGGATAATCAGCGCGTCATGCATAAAATGCACGCTGCTTCCCTCGCAATTCAGCAGCGAAACCTAGCTTAGCCTGTACAGCCTGTAGTCATACGTGTAACATGTATCAGGTCATCCGCCGAAGGGGGAGGGGGGTTGATGGCGGGGGTAGGCGCCGGCCGGTGGTCTGAGCCCAAATTCTAGGGAGGGATGGGCACTAAAAAAGCGCAATTTTTCGTTTAAAAATCGTCAAAAATCACTAATTTTGGCTCAAATACATATAGAAAGTCTGTTTTACAGGCGATTTAGGCATTTTTTTGTGTCTGAAATTGTGAAAAATCACAGAAATTTGAGTAAAAAATTAGTTTCCGGAAAATTCGGAATGGGTGTTGGAAAAATCGACTCGGGGTCTCATCCGGTGGGGGCAGACCCTTAGACCCCCTGTTCTGTTACATGTATGGTATTTAGCTGAATTTTAGCCCAAATTAGCGATTTTTGACGATTTTTAACCTTTCCCTCCGGGAGGGGGTTCGGGGAGGGTGTATTGGCCGGCGGGGGTTGCAGAGTACAAAAAACACTCCCAAAAACGAAAAAAGGTCGCCGAATTATCGGAGGGGGTATATTGGCCGCCGAGGGCAGGTGTGACCGAAAATTTTTTCTTTTCCCAAAAAATGGCCGCGAAAATTCCGAAAGGGGGGCTGGCGACGGGGTATGAACGACTGAGGGGATAAACCCTTCTTCTTGCATAATGTAGCCGGTTCAAAAACGCCTACAGTATATATCTTGAATAACAGCACTACTGCTTGCTAGACCTTAAACTTGTGTGAGAAAAAGAATGCTCCAAAAGATGCATTTACTTGTATGAAATAGTTGTCTTGTTGCTCAGTGGAGAATAAGCATTTCCTGTTTACATGCATGAAAAGAAGACTTTCAGAGACTGGTGGAACTCAGAGACCATGTCCTATTTCTGGCAGAACTGGAACATTCCTGTGCACCGGTGGGCGTCGCGTCATCTTTTCAAGCCGATGGTTCGGGCCGGGTTCAGTCCGTTTCAAGGGGCAGTGAGCGTTTTCTTCGTCAGTGCCTTCTTTCATGAGTATCTGATCAGCGTGCCACTGCTGATGTTCCGTCTGTGGGCGTTCGGCGGCATGATAGCGCAGATTCCGCTCAACTTTCTCACTGCAAAGGTGTTGAGGGGAGGCAAGGCCGGCAATATTGTAGTTTGGATCAGTTTGATATTGGGTCAGCCTATGTGCATTCTGATGTATGTGCATGATTACTATGTGATGCAGTATGCGGGTTCCACCTATAGTTAGTTTTATCCTTTCAACTGCATATTATTTTTATTACCATATGTACTAGAGCTTTGATGAAGGGGACCCCCTACCAGGTGTTCTTATCCGGCGCTACAGTACCCCTAGTAAATTGCGCGGAAAACCGGTTTGTATTTCATAATCGATTAGCGCATTTTACGCTATTACGTCATCAATTCTACATATTTTGATGACTCTGTTACGTCAGTAATCGATGGTGAAATCGCCACAAACCGGTTTCTAAGGGTACTGTAGCGCCGGATAAGAACACCTGGTAGGGGGTTACTCCCCATTTGAAAGGCCAACGCCCCCCCCCGAACCATAACAAGCTGGCTCAGAAATAACTAATTTTTAGCTTGAAAAGCCTTTGGAAACTGAATTTGGCGGCGTTTCAACGTCGGTGCTTTTTGACGCACTTTCTGTCATATTCTTGCCTGTTTTTGGCTCTAAAACTCTATTTGGCAGCTTAAAATAGCGATTTTTAGCCTACTTACTGAAAAAACGCATGCATTTCCAGGCGTTTTCGAGCTTTTTGAAATTTTGGACCCCCTCTGGGTGAAACCTGCCCTCAACCCCTCATGACTGAAACCCTCTATCCCAGGCCGGCCCGAACCGATTACATACATGCATATTTTCCCCTGGCTGGACCCCCCTACCTTGCAGGTTAATTCTTTACCCCTCACCAACCCGAACTTGTTATATGCGTGATAATGGTACGTTCGCTTTCAGAACTGTGCGTGCCAAATAGGAAACAACCGGAATTCCGATTCCGAGCCCGATCGGAATCAGTGGTTCTGATTCCAATTCCGATCGCGCAACCAGACCTCTTAAACTGCAAAAACGTTTGCCGATCGGGTTTCAGATGTTATTGTAATGAGTATGCGTTAACACTGTTTGCTTTGTCAAAAACAGGTGATTCCAAAAATAAGCCAATTTTGGAAAGTTCCGAATTCCGATTCGGAACTCTGATTCAGTTCCGATTCCGATCGGACCCGAAATCTGGTTCCGGTCGTTCACTAGTGCCGAATAGTCTGACTGAATAATCATAGAATTGATCTGATAGACTAGTGAGCTAAACTGATGTCAGTTTTTGCGATTTGTCACTATATTTTTGTGCAAGTTGTCTAATTTTTATATTGCTTAGTTCGTTGCTAATTGACCGTTCGTAAATATTGTAAGTTTGTTCTTTGTCGTACAATGTACTTACTGTATGTGTTGTTACTACTAAACTAAGTGTTCCAATAAATGACTAACTTATAGACCAAATACGGTATCTGAATTATACTGATGCGAGACTCCTGTGAAATTGGGTAATTAAAGACGGCTTCTGAATTATTCCAAGTTTTCATTAGTTTTAAAAAACTCCAATTTTAAACATACAGGAATGTACAATTTGATTTTCTACCATATATGGTGACGGTACCATTACCCCTACCTTCGCATTGGTGCCTGTACCGGTACCATATACGTTACCACTCTGTTCAGATTTCGTACGATATATGGTACCGGCACCCATGTCATGGGTACGGGTACTGTGGGAAACATATATGTTTTATGTATATGTTTTAAAACATAAATATGTTTGTTTTTTGGAAAACATATATGTTTATGTTTCTCAATATGTTTGCATGTCAAATATGTTTTGTATTTATATGTTTTGAGGCCAATATGTTTCTAGAAACATATACATATTTTTGCTATAGGAATTCAAGATTTCAAGAGTTTTGGTTGCTGTTTGACAGTAAACTTTTCCAAAATCTGACTTTCACTTAAACTTATTGAATCTGAGTATGCTATCTAAATTGTTGCAAACCGTTTTAAACAGGAAATTCAGAATCTCAAGTTTGAATTATCGAAAATTAAGACAAAATATAAGTGAATAAGCGACTTTTACACAAATATGTTTTATGTTTAAAAATATGTGCATATTCGATTTTCAGAAACATATAACTATATGTGTTATTTATATGTTTGATTGGCGAAAAACATATATGTATAGTTATATTAATATGTTTTAAAAATTTCGATATTTTCCCACTGTATTCCAAAGTTATAGACCCCTAAATTTCACCAAAAATGCGAAAAATGGCCAATTTTGGCGATTTTCACTTTTCTGGGGGCTGGATTGAAATAACTCGGGACCAACTCAACCGATTAGGCTGAAATTCACACATATGGTGTAAAATTTAGTTTTACATCGATTGAGACACATAAGAACCCTGAAAAATTGACCCTGATACCGTAATCCCGGTTTTTCCAACATTATGCCATTTGATTTTTTCTCAGCCAGTATGTATTGTTTAAGCCCTCCACTGTGGTTAAAAATGTACTTTAGAGTGTTTTGAGTCGATCTCAGGCCTTTCTGAAGCCATTCGGGTACTGTAGTATATGGTCATGGCACGAAAAGAACTTTTTGTCAATTAACATTGTTCCTGCGGCAAAGAAATGATCTATAGAGTAGGCAGTAAAGGTTTTCATGGTCGGGAATCCATTGCTGACATAACTATAATCACTGGAATACTGTATTTTGAGGTCCCAACACGAAAGTTGTTATTTTGCGTTTATGCATGCCTGGTGCAAGGAAACGCTCTATAGAGTAGGCAATAAAGGTTTTCAGGGGTGGGGAATCTATTTCTGACATAGCCATCATCGCTGGGTTACTGTATTTTGAGGTCCCGATGAGAAAATTGTTATTTTTTGCCATTTGGGTGTTTCTGTTGCAGGGGAAGGGTGTATAAAGTAGGTAATGAAGCTTATGAACTTTTACATTCGTTCCAGGACCACAATATACAGTAATCCAGTAACATTCGCTATGTCCTGAATGAATTCTCTGATGCCGAAAACCTTTAGTGCTTGTCAATTCATCGTTTCCTTGCAACAGAAACACCCAAATAGCAAAAAATAACAATTTTCTCGTCGGGACCTCAAAATACAGTAACCCAGCGGTGATGGTTATGTCAGAAATAGATTCCCCACCCCTGAAAACCTTTATTGCCTACTCTATAGAGCGTTTCCTTGCACCAGACATGCATAAACGCAAAATAACAACTTTCGTGTTGGGACCTCAAAATACAGTATTCCAGTGATTATAGTTATGTCCATACATGTAACAGGTCATCCGCCGATGGGGGGAGGGGGGGTCTGGCGCCGGCCGGGGGGGGTCTGAGCCAAAATTTTGGGGGAGGGGGTGGGCACTAAAAAACGCTCAAAAATCGAGAAAAATCGCAATTTTTGGCCTAAAAATCGCCAAAAATCGCTAGTTTGGGCTGAAATACAGCTAGAAAGTGCTGTTTTGCAGGCGATTTTGGCAATTTTTGTGCGTGAAAGTGTAAAAAATTGCAAAAATTTGATCGAAAATTTACTTGCCAGAAAAATTGGAGGGGGGGGGGTCGGTAAAATCGTCTCGGGGGGGGGGGGGGGGGGTCCCCCTCCGGGGGGGTCGGGCCGAAGTAGGGTGGGGGGCAGACCCCCCCAGACCCCCCCTGTTACATGTATGGTTATGTCAGCAATGGATTCCCCGACCATGAAAACCTTTACTGCCTACTCTATAGATCATTTCTTTGCCGCAGGAACAATGTTAATTGACAAAAAGTTCTTTTCGTGCCATGACCATATACTACAGTACCCGAATGGCTTCAGAAAGGCCTGAGATCGACTCAAAACACTCTAAAGTACATTTTTAACCACAGTGGAGGGCTTGAACAATACATACTAGCAGAGAAAAAATCAAATGACATAATGTTGGAAAAACCGGGATTACGGTATCAGGGTCAATTTTTCAGGGTTCTTATCGTGTCTCAATCGATGTAAAACTAAATTTTACACCATATATGTGAATTTCAGCCAAATCGGTTGAGTTGGTCCCGAGTTATTTCAATCCCGCCCCCAGAAATGTGAAAATCGCCAAAGTTGGCCATTTTTCGCATTTTTGGTGAAATTTAGGGGTCTATAACTTTGGAACCGTTGGACCTACGGCAAATATAAGTACATTTTCGGAATCCTCATGGTCTGTAGATTCAGATTCACTGAAAAAATCGCATTCAGCCCAGCTACTGAAAAAGCTGATTTTTTCAGTTGCGCAAATTAGCGTGACAAGGGAGCGTTGCGCAGATTAGGATACACTATTGTACTGAGCTCGAGCCCCTCTACAACTTTGGTTATGAGACAAAAATCGATCCGACGCAGCCATAAGGAGTTATTCGCAAAAAACACAGAATTTGCTCTATTTTGAAATGTACTTCAGTTCCCCGACGTTGAAGATTTACGGTTTCTACAACAAAAAAGAGATCCGCTCTTTCTGTTTGTGATGATGTAATGAGCATAGGAACGAAAACAATGCGTGCCCTTTTTCTAATCAGTCCGATAAACCAGTCTGCAGATTTGGGCTGTCAAACTTGAGATATATTAGTTCCCGATGTTGAGATTTACGGTTTCTACAAAAAAAAAAGAGATCCGCTCTTTCTGTTTGTGATGATGTAAATGAGCATAGGAATGAAAACAATGCGTGCCCTTTTTCTAATCAGTCCGATAAACCAGTCTACAGATTTCGGCTGTCAAACTAGAGATATATTAGTTCCCGACTGTTTTTAAATGTTTACGTTCTTCCAGCCCTCGCCCGGTCTGCCATCTCTATATTTCTCGTTTGCTTTGCAAAACTTTTATAAATAATTTTAGCGACAACAACGAAATAATGAAGTCGATTTTGATGTTGATTTGTTTCCTGCTAGTTTGCATCGTTCAAACCAGCAGCTATACAGACGAAAAATTCAGTATGGAAACGTATGCAATGATGATGCATCTCAAAGTAGTTGGTATGTATGTGCGATTTTCGTCTAAATTTTGTACAAAATAGAATTCGTTTCAGCCAGAGATTTATTGGTAACGGCCAAACAGTCAAAAGGTTGCGGTAAAATTTACTATCAATGGTGTGGCAATCAGAAACGAGTAAAAGCGCCAATCTGTGAGCATTTTCTGATGTTCTTGTTTTAGTTCACATGGAAGTTGCTGAACTATTATCAAATTCCTTCGTGCAGTAACTTCATCAGAATGTGCCAATTCGATAGGGAGAACTTTCTACGGACGGCAAGGAAGGTCTACGACAAGGCAACTATGTATTTGGATTTCAAACGTATGCGTTCATGAGAGAAAAGGTCTAAACGGATGTACTTTTCCGTTTCTAGCTGTGTACATATTATTGTACGCATTTGCATGTATTATTAGCTGTATATTGTATGTATTTGCTGCAATGCGACTATGATATTGATTATATAACTGGAATTTCTCAGTTTTACAGAGAAATTTTAGATGCTTGGATGGTAGCTAGAACTGCAATCGCGAACCCTCAAAATCGCAGTGTGCTGTCGAGGAAAGTTAATAATAACGAATTTCTCTTGATTGGAAAGAAACCTTTTTACTTTAATGAATTACGCAGAAAACGGGCAGATGAAATTACTTGTTTTCTTAATAACCAAGGAGAATTTCTTGCGTATACTGAATTTACAATCAGGTACGAACTGGATTTCAAACGATACACATGGTTAAACCATGTTCAAATAGTCACAGCTATGAAAGCTTATTGGCGCATTGATACTGCCATTCAAGAAAAGACAGGTAGAATCAAGGAAGGTCTATGTATTTGGATTTCAAACGTATGCGATCATGATAGAAAAGGTCTAAACGGATGTACTTTTCCGTTTCTAGCTGTGTACCAGAATATGTATGTATGCACGTATTCATTTACAGCAACACTGAAATTTGAGCAGTTTATTGTTTGGCTTGGTACTACCGTATAGTGCTGTTTATAGTACCCGGGTACTATATATGGCACTTAGGGTTTTGCGGAAATAAAAGTGAATCCATTTATAGTACCCGGGTACTATATATGGCACTCTACAAATCTGCTCTATAAGCAACTAACAATAGTATGTGAAATTTCTTGCTAAAATTACGGTCTACTTGTCAAAAATAGGTTCTTTACTTACATCAGAACCTCTATGATTGCATTATCTACTGTTTTTGTTCGCACAAACAACGTTTACCACCAAAAATCCTATAATGTTCGACATTTTGTATTAATAACTGCTCACTGTAGAATAAAAATCTGTCTCCATTTATAGTACCAGTGCCATTTATAGTACCCGGGGTACTATAAATAGGGGGGTACTATAAACAGCACTATACGGTACATACAGCGTATATCGGTGGTCCTTCTGTTATGCTGTGGCGTGTAATGAACGTTCATTTCTCTGTGTTGATGAAGAATCACAGATTTTGTGTGCCTACGTAAGTTATGTATGTACCGTCGACAGTCAAATAGACGGTCGGCAGTTAATGACCAAATAATTATTGCTTAGTGCTGCATGCTCAGACGTAAGTACATCAGATTAATTGTCGATTTTCACCTGTTCACAGCTACAACAAGTGCGCCATGCAACTGTTCTTGTTCGCAGTTTTTTCGACGCTTATTCTCGGTGGTAGCGGAACGTTGGCTTGGCCGTTTTTCATCAGTAAGAAACACTTTGATGTTCGTTGCGCACATGGAACGCAACGAAGAAATAATCCGTACTTTTTCAATTGGTACGCAATCGATACCCACCAATTTCCGACTTCAAACACTCCAAAATGTTAGCTCAAGAAAGATAAAAAAACAAGAAATCCGAAGGCAAAATAGGAAAAAACCTTAGTTAGTCGTAGACAGCAAACATGTCCTAGGAGGTTTGGGGTTACCACCACCTACATAGCTAGAAGGCCAACCCCCCGAGACAGTTTAGGGATCCCCTCTTTAGGGAGTTAGGAGCTCTGAGCCGGAGCCGGATATGGTCAGTCAAACTTTGCAAAAATCGCGAAAATGGTTTTTTTTCAAATTTCACACAAAAAGGGGGAAACATACGTACACTGTAGGCAGACCGACTGATTTGGTTGAAACTTCCTGTATGGGGTGGTATTTATGACCCCTGGAATCGATTCAGACACTTCCGGCCTGAAAACCTCACCCTCATACCGTAATTCGGCTTCCAATGAGGGGTGGTACAGCTTCTAGGAAAACGGGTTTGTACTGAAAACACAAAGACGGATAAACGGGTATGTACTCAAAGTCAAAACACAAATTTTCCAAATTTGCATGTCAGAAATAGTGTTTCCGAGTACTGTGGGAAACATATATGTTTTATGTATTTTATATTTTTTTTTTTTTTTTTTTTGTTATTTTTTTTTTTTTTTTTTATATTTTTTTTTTTTTTTTTTTTTTTTTTTTTTTTTTTTTTTTTTTTTTTTTTTTTTTTTTTTTTTTTTTTTTTTTTTTTTTTTTTTTTTTTTTTTTTTTGGTTGTTGTTTTTTTTTTTTTTTTTTTTTTTTTTTTTTTGTTTTATATGTTTTAAAACATTTGTTTTTGGGAAAACATATATGTTTATGTTTCTCAATATGTTTGCATGTCAAATATGTTTTATATTTATATGTTTTGAGGCCAATATGTTTCTGGAAACATATACATATTTTTGCTATAGGAATTCATGATTTCAAGACTTTTGGTTGCTGTTTGACAGTAAACTTTTCCAAAATCTGACTTTCACTTAAACTTATTGAATCTGAGTATGCTATCTAAATTGTTGCAAACCATTTTAAACAGGAAATTCAGAATCTCAAGTTTGAATTATCGAAAATTAAGATAAAATATAAGTGAATAAGCGACTTTTACACAAATATGTTTTATGTTTAAAAATATGTGCATATTCAATTTTCAGAATCATATAACTATATGTGTTATTTATATGTTTGATTGGCGAAAAACATATATGTATAGTTATATTAATATGTTTTAAAAATTTCGATATATTCCCACTGTAGGTACGGGTACCATATATGGTATCACCACAGGCCCCGAAGGAGGGGATACCATATATGGTGACGGTACCATATATGGTACCGCTTATATGGTGTCGGTACCATAAACGGCGTTAAGTGCCTGACTGTATTAGTTGGCCTATATGGTATCACCACAGGCCCCGAAGGAGAGGATACCATATATGGTGACGGTACCATATATGGTACCACTTATATGGTGTCGGTACCATAAACGGCGTTAAGTGCCTGACTGTATTAGTTGGCCTACGATTACCCAGTCATTGGCAGACTGGAAATCTTCAACTTAAACTACCGTAAAACTTCTAATAAAAGCGCACGCTCCAATAGTAGCGCCCTTTACGGACAGCCTGAAAAAACTAACGCGCACGTTCTAATAGTAGCGCCCTTCTAATAATAGCGCTCCCACGCGCAGACTATCATCAACGCTTTGTACGTGTTTCCAATATAGAATACTGTCCCTTTTAGACAATTTTCTTTGATTAAGCTTGCAAACATTAGTCAGACTAAAACTCATATTAAGATTACTTGTGTTTAAGACAAAAATACCCTGTATTTTTAGAAAAATGAGGATACTTGAGATGGCCAATGTAGCATTGAAGTATTAAACGCGCACGCTCCAATAATAGCGCACCCAAAAGCAATCACGAAAAAATAGTAGCGCAGCGCTATAACTTGAAGTTTTACGGTATTAACTTTAAAATCACCCACTCTCTTAAAATTTATGGATCTGCCTCTGAGTTTTTCACTTTTGCATAGTAAATGTTTCACATTTTTTGAAAAGGCTAAGCCGCTGAGAAAGCTTTGCTAGGAAACTTTTTTGATGTCTGCTTGTAAAAGGTTCTTTCCATGTCGTTTGTAAAAGGTCTGCATTAGCTGAGGGGGTTTGTTTGCCAGGCGAGTGTCCAAGGGGTTTCCTGAGCAGGGAGGGCAAAATTTGAAAAAGCTCCAAAACGCCTCGAAATGCGTTATTTTAACACGTTTTAATAATAAGACTATAAGTTGCAATTTTTAGCAGCCAAATTGAGTAAAAGAGTTAAAACTAGCATAAAATCCATTACAAAAGGCATTTTAGCCTAAAATAAATTTGTTAAATACTTTAGCCGCTACTAGGTAGTACTTGTATTTTCGGGTGGGGTCCCAAAACTGTTTCGGGAGGGGGGGTACGGGGAAGGGGTTTGGCCTTTCCTGCTAAGGGCCCAACCTACTTCTGTTGTTTACATGTAGGATGTGTTTAATGGTACGTACGTAGGTACCACTCAACCATGTCCGTTTATGGCCTTTCCTTACAACTGCGGACATGTACTAAGTTGTCAAAGCGAGAGTTTTTTGAGGCGGACACGTTTAGGCGATCAGTGAAAGAGAGTAGTTGGCCTTTGGGTGCCAAGAAATAAATTTAAATAAAGGTTTGTCGGCGGGTGGGTGTGATGCGTGTTAAAGGCGTCGGGCAGGACATGACAAGTGTGACATCAGTCAAATCGTTCTGTCTGCTCAGTCGATGACCGGGTGACCTAGAGAAAAACCTGTTTAATTACCTGTTCCTATTACCCAACTACCTTCTATTGTTTGCTCTGGCCTATACTGAAATGGATACCATCTTTGGTTTGCTTGTCCTCGTCTTTTTAGGTAATTCTTTACGGTTCAAGAAAACTGTTATGTTATGATGGTATTACCGGAGTTTTCCACCTATAAGATCGGATCTTATAACCGGAAAATGCCTAAATTTGGGGTCACATTTTTTCACCAGTTATAAAAGACCTGGGTTTTGTAGGCGGAAAAATCTATATTTTACAATTAAAACTCGATGTTCTGCATGAAAATACACTGTTTTTGATCTTTGCAACAACTGACTACGTTTAAGTCTGAATAGCTCATTTTAAACAAGTTTTGAAAACTTAGGCAACTTAGAAGCTACATTGTAATACAATAAGCTTACAGCAGCTATCTAAAAGCTATCAAATCAAGAATTTTACCAAGATTGCGCAGGTTTTAGAACGATTCTTGATCGACCTGAGTTCAAAAACTCCATATTCATTAGTTATCTTGCAAAACCCGTATCTTGTAACACGAAAACACACCATTCTGAGCTGAGCTTAGACCCGGGTCTTATAAGTGGAAAATGCCCCCTGACAGACCCTGCTTTCTGACCACCTGCTGTAAGAGCCGGGTCTTATAATCGGAAAAGAAACCCGAGCGAATAACCGGAGCGGTCTTATACGTGGAAAACTCCGGTAGTAATCTTTTCGAAATAGTCTAGTCCATTTGAAAGAGCCAACACTAATTACTAACTTTAAACACGAACAATTGTGTTCGCCTCTTTCTTACGCTGGCCTTCTCAGAGTGGCACACGAACACATCTGTTCAGAGAAAAGGCGAACACTAAATCTTTTTGTTCGCCTATACTATAAACAAAATTGTGCTTGTCTGAGGGTGAGGCCACTCAGATATTCGCTGAAGAAAATTTGAATTCTAGCGTTGTGCAGTAACCAAAAATTATCAAATCATGAATGCCTCTAGCAATAATACGTCTATGTTTCCAGGAACGTGTTGGACTCAGAAACGTATGTCGGTCGGTAAAAAAACAACCCCTCCAGATTTTTTTTACTTTTGCAGCCATGAATCTCAGCCGATTTGAGTGAATCCTTTTTAATCAAAGAACGATAAATTATTGTCGATACAGACTTTGGCAAAGAATAAGAGCAATTCCGTTCCACTTCACAATAAAATTCCTACTGATGAGGGCTAACGAGACTTTACTGGAAGTTGAAACAGAACAATAAAGGTCCCTTTTGTTCATTGGCAAAATCACTACTTCAACTTTGAGGGCAAATATCTCAGGAACTAAGCAGAGTCATACATGTAATTAGGGGGTTTATAGCCCCCAAGCCCGATTTTCGGGAAACCACCAGCCGGATGCTGGAGCTCTAAAATCCTGAAACCCTATTTTGGATTGAAAAGCATAAAAATTCAGGGCGCCCAAACAACAAACTGACGACCAAGATAGGGTTTAAACTTTCAGAACTTATTTCAGCCCCAACTTAGGGATTCAGAAGGGCTAAACAGGGTTTCTGGACTTCATAAACCTTGTTCACAGTTTCAGAAGCCCTAGTTGGGGTTTCTGGCTCTAAATCGGGCTCCGCAACCCTAATTTAGGTTTCTAAAAACCCTAAATATGGTTTCTAAGGTGTTCTTGAGCCGAAAAACGGTAACTGAAACCCACTTTTGAACCTGAAACCCCCAGCCGAAAAACCAGCTACATGTATGAGCAAAGTAAAGTCTTAATAAAAGTTTCATAAATCTTTCAGGAATTTATTTCTCTTTAATTTAAAAAAGATTTATTCAAATTGGCTGAGAATTACTGCTACTGTAAAAAAATCTGCGGAGTTGTTTTTTTGACGGACACTGTGCGACATGCAAAAATATTGATTGTGTAAAACAGAAACATATGCGTTTAACAAAAAACAAACATAATTATGTTTCAAAACATATACATATAACAAACATACCAAGTTTCCCCGGTGTTGCTACTTCATCGTTTCGCTCAGATTTTCAAGAAAACACAAGGCGAATGCGAACAGAAACTACAGTATAGTGTTCGATTCGATGATTTGGAAACAAATTATATTCTACACAATGTATAAAGTCAAAAAATATTGCAGCTTCCACAACCAACGCATCCATTCTAATCTTCGGCGGTCTCAGCAGCAATATGAGTGAAGCGCTTTCATCGGCCGAAATCTACGAACCAAAGAATTTCTCCCAAAATCGCGTCTTCTCAATGCCTACCCCCTTATTCGGTCATACAGTCGGTTACCTCGGAGGGGCGGTCTACATATCCGGAGGGTCGAACGGCACTGAAGCCCAAAGTCGAACCCTGGTCTATCTCCCGCGGTCAAATACATTCAGAGCCGGTCCGAACATGAGTACGATGCGTCTGAGCGCCAAAAGTATTTCTATGAACAGTTGGCATTTGATCTGTGGCGGCTATGACGGTAAATGGTGGTGGAACCCCACCTGTGAGGTGTTGGACCTTAATGGTGCGTGGAGTTTGTTGCGTGTGGTCAGCCAATTAGTGCCGGGCGGCATGTTGGTCACTCTGAATGGTCATTTGTACAGTCTGGGCGGAAATATAAATGGCGCCCGGGCGCTGAGAATGAATCCAACCAAAGGCTGGATGAAGGTGCCTGACATGCTGAGATCGCGAGAGGGCGGAGCAGCTGTCGCATTTGGAAGCAGTTTGGTGGTCTGCGGAGGAATGGATGGAGATAGGGTACGCTATTTTCTTGCACTATACCCTACTGATTAGTGAGTCTGCCCCAGTGTGGTGCACTTTTTATCTAGGTAACTAGGTATACCTAGTATTATCTAGTTAATATTCGGGAAAAGTACCTAGATTTACTTTACCTAGTTGCTGGTTACTCTATTTTACCTAGTTTTACTTTACCTAGTTTTAAATCCACATAACTACGTAGGTACTTCTAGGTAGAACAAGTTTACCTAGTTTGACATTTTCAGTTTTACGTAGCTTTTTCAGTCAGCAAACCTTCAAATTTCCGGCTTTCCCACAATTAGAGTGGCCCAGAGAATGAATTTCTGACTTATTTGATCAATAAAATACAAATATTTACTCGAAATGTGTCAAATTTCGTACATTTTAACTCCACTAACTTCATCACTCTTCTAAATTGAACCAAAAAATATTATTTTGACTTGATTTCGAGCGTTCTAGATTTACCTAGTATTACCTAGTTTTTCTGGGCTTTACCTAGTATTACTTTACCTAGTTTTTTAGCTGAGAACTTTACCTAGTATTACTTTACCTAGTTTTTTAGGTGACAACTTTACCTAGTATTACTTTACCTAGTTTCAAATTTTCAAAATGCACTACACTGGTCTGCCCCACCTGTCAGGCCGACAACCGAATTATTATTTACTGAAATACAGGGTGCGCCAAAAAAAACAACCCAGCAGATTTTTTGCTGTAACAACCGCAAATCTCAACCGATCTGAATAAATCCTTTTTTAAATGAAAGACAAATAAATTATTGAAAGATTGGTGTATCGCTTATTGATTTTTTAGTTTTGCAACCATGAATCTCAATCGATTTGAATGAATCCTCTTTTAAAAGAAAGATTGATAAATTCTTCAAAGATTGATTCAATTTTTATTGCGATTCACTGCTTAGTTCTTGAGATATTTGCCCTCAAAGTCGAAACAGATTGTGGCAAAGAACAAGAGCGATTCCGTTGCACTTTATAATAAAGCAGATTCCTACTGCTGGAGGCTAATGACACTTTACTGTTGAAGTAAACCGAGTTTGTGTGTCACCAGTAAAGCTTCCAATAGCATTAGCAGTAGCAGGAATCCGTTTTATTATGAAGTGCAGTGGAATAATAGAAAATCGCTCTTGTTCACTGCCAAAATCACTGTTTTGATTTTGATAGCGAATATCTCAGGAACTAAGCAGAGTACATTAATGAAAATTGCAGGAATCTTTTAAGAATTTCTTTATCTTTTATCTTTCATTTAAAAAAAGGATTCATTCAAATCGGTTGAGATTTGCGGTTGCTACAGCGAAACAGCTGCTGGGTTGTTTGTTTTTGGCTGACCCTGTATATTCCTGCTAAGCGTTTTAGCCGCTGTTTCTGCTATTTCAGACTGTACCAGGTTTTTCCGTAACTAAGCAAATTGGCTTGTTTTAGGTTTCGGCACTATATTTGGCCCTTTACATTGAAACCAAAAATAGACCCATTTTACTGCCTTTTTCAGTCAATAATTGCAATAGAAACCGAGCTAAATGCAATCGATCAATGCTGTTTGTCAATGATCTTGTCAATAGCATTGCAATTTGCATTCACTGTTTCGCGTTTTGCCGCAATTTACCTAGCTTTTGCTTGTTTTCACCGATTTTACATGCCAAAACTTTAAGTTCTATTTTATTTGTAATTAACTGTCTCCGTGCCACAAACACCAAAGGCAACAAAGATCGAAGAAATTGCACAGTGCTTAGAGTTTTAGTGCGCAGTTCAGAAGGAGTGTCTGAGATTGCATGGCTTCAGGCAGTTAAGATAGTTGAGAATTATTCAAGCGCTGTACTGTACGTACAGCATCGATACCGAAGCCATTCCAAGTAAGGTCGAAGCAGCAGCAAACATAAAAGACAGTTTTGTTCAGTGAGACTACAGATGGACACCTTGGATTGTCGTTGCTACTAATGTACAATATATTATAGCCAGACTGAAACAATAAACAAACGGTTTTACTTGACATGCATAGCGGCCAGTCTTTGCAGCTAGCTTATTTTAAAAAATTGCGTCATTTTTGATACTCACTTAAAGATACTTTATCCAGTGGCTGTATGATACATTGTAGGTACACACACCTCTGCGGTGGAGATAGATAGAAAGAAAAACCTGTCAAAAATACTATAAGAGACCGAATAAACTGATACTGCTAGCCTATGCTAAGAAAATAATGCCTTTTAAATGCGTTAATCTGCAAATTTTGCAAAGTTTTGCGTTAAGGCTAATCTGCAAATTTTTTCGTCATGGTTGGGCCGGCCCAACCCGGTACTTTCAAAATTTCACACCCCTTTTGCAAAATCCTGGATACGCCACAGTCTGTATCTGCCTATGTTTTTGATTCAGACCGCTGCCAGCATACACTGTACATGTAACAGGTCCGGGCCCACCTGGGGGAGGTGAGTAGGGGAGTGTCCGTCAGGTGGGTGTCGAGGGGGATTTCGCCCAGACGGGGGTCCAAAATTTCAAAAAGCACCAAAACCGCCTCAAAATGCGTTTCTAGCACGTTTTTCTTAGTAAGGAGGCTTAAAATCGCTATTTTAAGCGCTAAATAGCGCTTTAAAGCTAAAAGCAAGCAAAATGTTCTTCTAAAAAACCACCGATTTTTCTTAAACAGCAGCAGCAAAGGATTTTCAAGCAAATTTTAAGCTAAAATTAGTGATTTCTGAGCCAGTTTGTTAGTACTCTAGCTACTAGTACTTGCATTTTTGGGTCGAGGGAGCTTCCTAATCTGTCTCCGGGGGTGATGGGGATTTGGCTTTTCTAGATAGGGGGTAACCCCAAACCCCCTAGTGTATACATAGTTACCAGAGTAGGCTTCGATTTATAATGCTCCGACCCGATGTAGCGGGGGCCCTACGTACGGCCCTACGATCAGACCCCGTGGTCGATTTCGCAGCCTAGAGTAAGTAATCGTCATCTCGGACGTTTTGCCCTTCTTTCACTGCCAGCTACTGTTGATTGGGTATACCGAACCCATACCGAAAAACGGGTATTTTTGGGAATACCTACCCAATAAATACCTACCGATTCCAGGTATTTTAATAAATACCCATGCCCGGTATACCGATTATTTTGGGAATACCCAGGTATTTGGGAATCGGTATTTTTTGCCCAGCTTAGTGCAAATATTATCGAAAATCCCCTTTGATCACAATGTTTTCCTTGCAATTTTGCATTTTTGAGGCATGCAGAATCACATTCTATTACGATGTCCTTCAAAAATATCGAATTTGAAAAATTTTTAGTCTTTGACCCTACTCCCTTTCCCAAACTTGCATTGTTATTAGAAAGTGTCGGTCTAGTTTCGGCTTAACTTAGCTCCAGTAAAACTAAAAAATAATTTCAAAAATTCTTAAAAAACTGTAAATCCATTATTTTGTATGAATTTTCTAGCCTCTGACCTTGAAAATGACTAAATCCATGACCTTGTACCTTGGGAAATTCAGTGTTTTACCTTCGTAAAACATTTTCTGCAAATACCGAATAAATACCGGTATACCGGTATTTTTGCGAATACCTACCCATACCGAACCGATTCCTGGGTATGCCGAAAAATACCTACCTATACCGAACCGATTCCTGAAAAAGCCATACCCAAACAACAGTACTGCCAGCGACTCCTCCTAGCCATGCTGCTGGCTGCTCGTCACTAGGGTACTGTTATTTTACTAGTGGATTTTTATTTTACTATTTACTAAATTTACTACAAATTCAGCTCTTCAATTTAATTTTAATTTTTGTTTTACTACCAGGCAGCTCCGATTTTACTAATTTTTGTTTTACTAATAAATTTACTAATTTTACTACTATTTTACTACGATTTTACTAGTCATTAGGAGCAATTTTGCATCATTGATGCCAAGATCTTATGAATAATTAATGTTGGTGCTAAACAGTTGCTAAATTTGATCATGATACGAGGATCTCAAGAAATTTAGAGACAAAAATGTTTGAAATTCGACTGACAAAGGTGCTCGTACACATCTTTTACTGCAAAATTGATCAAGAATTTAGCTGAAATTAACCAAAAACTAGTAAAATAGTAGTAAAATTTTCATTTTACTATTGGCGGTCTTTGTTAATTTAATTTAATTTTTACTTTACTATTGGCTCCTAATTTTACTTTTTACTATTATTTTACTACTAGTAAAATACCACTAGTATTACTAATTTTTGTTTTACTATACTATAGTAAAATAACAGCACACTAGGGAGCGCCCGGCGTGTTGACGTCAGTTGCCGACAGCCGTTTGTTGCCCCGTATGCCAGAAGGCTCCGGCATAGTTGGTCTCTCAGACAGCTTCTGACGTCATTGATCTTCTTCTCCAACGCGGCAGGCTTTGTGGAGCGGCTTTGGTGCAATGGCAGATCCAGTCGGTTCCCATTTACCTACACGCTCTGTCACCAGCTTTCGGTGGCCTGGGTGGGTTCTGTTTTAATTTGGAACCAGCGGTTCACTTTGAGCGAAGTAAGGTTTCAAAATCCTTGTAAATACTTGACGAACTACTAGACTTTACTCGGCTCGATTTCTTTTGTTACTTTTGCTTTGCTACTACAGAACTGTAAAACCTAGGATGAGAGATATGACTAATTCCTACTTGGTAGCCTAAAACGATTACTGGATTCTTTAAAATCTCAGTCCGACCTGAACCTGTTTCAGGGCCGGACTTGCGAATTCTTCAACGCATTCGAGCAGCGTTGGTACCAATTTCCGTCTATGGTAATCGGCCGGAAGGACTTTCAAATGCTCTCGTTTGGCGCCAAAATATTTGTGTTGGGCGGCGAACGTTTGCACGGACAAGGCGCCACCGATACTGTGGAAGTATTCGACGCTCTTTACAACAATTGGATGCTGTTGACACCTATGAAACAGGCTCGCACTAAATTCGCCGCTGTAATTGTGTAAAGTGCTATGTAGCCTTGAATTTATAAATCTGTTTATGGCTACTGCGAGCTGCGCCCCTATGGCCTAATGGATAAGGCGTCGCCCTCCGAAGGCGGTTATCTGGGTTCGAGTCCCAGTAGGGGCTCTTCTTTTGTCTCTTTATTTTATTTGCTTTAAGTGCACAGTTGCCCTTTTGAAATCGTCTTGAATTTCATACGAACACTTTGTTTGTGTTCTACACCCGTAGGTGTCTTAGGCGAACAAAACTGTTACCGGAGATAGCTGAATACAGGATTACAGTAGGCTCAAATAGTGCACCAGGGGTATACAATTTGGCACTTGGTGCCAATTAGTGTAGCCCGGGTACTCTTGGAGACAGGTTTTATAGCAATGACCCCTGAATTTAGATTATGGTAGTCAAGTAAAAGGAAAGTTCGCAATACTGCCGTTTTCTGAATCTAAACCACGTTTCACACAAATAGATTCTAAATTGAAGTTTGTCTGATAACTATTCAGGTTTCTTACGCTAAAATGCGCCGTTTAGTATAATTGAACTGAATAGAAATAGAAAACTTTACAATCGAAGAAACTCTTGAAATCAGGACAGTTTTAGTGTGGAAAGTCTTTCGAGCCAACAGATAATTTTGTGCTAAAGTGAAAAGCAGCTCTTTCTGACTAATTTTTCAAAATTCCAAGTAATGTACCCCGGTATACTAATTGGATTTGGTTTTTGTTTCCAAATCCTAAATGCCAATTAGCGTATTGTATTCAGCGATCTTTAGGGTAGTGTTGGTATTAGAGACTGATTTTGAAAGGCAGAAGAAATAGCTTTGAACTGAGCAGTTGCTTATTATAGAAAATAATCGGGATGATGACGCATCGGTAGACTGCCTCTGGCTTCCTGAAATATGCAAATTTTAGTTTGCTAATTAATGCTAGCTAGAGTATAAAGTAGTTACTTGTGGAGCAGGATCGAAGATGGTGAATTCGGTTTGAAGCTCTTCGTCTACGTTCAGAAGTGCTGCCACGTTTCCGCTTCTGAAAGACTCGAAGAAATATACAACAATTGTTAGAGAAAAGTTTCTTTGAACACATACTGTACATACGTATCGCTCTTAGATATGCGCGACTACAAAAGCCAACAAAAACAAGCGATTGTGCGGCGCCAACTTCTGATTGTGTTCGAATGTTCGTGTCTCTATGTTCTTCAAATGTGTGTGTTCGTAAAATGCCTCAGACGAACAAAAGGTTAGTTTCAGTTCTTTATG
>JASANB010006339.1:0-53463 GCA_030248155.1 Sabatieria punctata
GGGAATCGAACCCAGCACCTTTGGATTGTCACTGAAGCTATGCCCCAGAGACAGAGTGCTTAGGCACCCCTCCTACAAAACCGACCCAGATGGTGTCAGGGGCAAAGCCTTAAGGCACGACTAAATGCAACTAAACATGCGAGTTATTTAGAAGCCACATGAAACGTTTTCTCATAGATCGTGTTGAAAGAAAGCGAAAACTCTGAGGATCTTACCGCACCTATTCGTCAGCAGTATCATGGTGCAAGGGCCACAGTTCTGTAAGGTTAGGCAGGGGCCCCTAAAGATGCTGTGCAGCCTACTACGCTGTACATGTACATGTGTATAGAGTCCAATTAATTAGTTCAGTGCAAGGGGTACATGTTAGAACTTTGCGTAAATTGGGTCTCAGGGCTATTAGAATACCGGACGTGCGATCGATCCACTCAAGCTGGTGCAACAGACATTACTGTAAAAGACAACTCATGTCCGCCAGAGTTGGTCGCGTGATAGGCTACCCCTCAGGCCACCGCCAACCGCTCAGCAACTTTATTGAAACAGTTTTGTATGACAGAAGTAACTTTGAACAGGGTGTACACTGTACTGTTGTAATGGCAATATAATTGCTATTGTTTTTTCAGAGGAAAACAGTTGAAGATACCAAACATAAAAAATGAAAAGAAAACTCTGCACTGCTGCCGCCGACCGAAGTGAAGAAACGAATAATAACAAAAAAAGAAGAGTTGTTAGCCAGTTTAGCCCCTTCCAAGTACAAAATAACTGCATATTTTGACTGTGTGCATTATGCGAATGCAATCATTCGTTCCTCAACCAGCTCAATTCCTCTGATTGAATCCGATAAAAACATTTTTTGTCTTTATTTCTCCCTCTAGCGTTGAGCTCTGCGTAAGATCGGTGACGTAGTTTACATAGCCTTATTCTTGGCGTCAATATAATAAAGAAACCTAGTTCAATTTGTGATGCCCACCAGATGAACAAAGACAGAGTGACGTTCAGAGATTTCAAGCTATGTGCACATGGGCTTTTATCGTTAAGTATAAAATTGTGGACACGCATGAAATGACATAAAACCTGTCTGTAAATAGTGTACCCCGGGTACACAAACCGGCACTAAGTGTGAATCAGTGTACCCCGGGTATACTTTCTGGATTGCTTGCATGGTTCCATGCAGCATTTTCCAGTAGCTGATCCGATGTGCGGGGGCCTTCCGGCCTACGATCAGCCTCGTGGTCCATTTCACGACCCCGTGATTCCTTATCTTGGACGTTGCCCTTCTTTCATTGCCAGCCACTTCTAGCCATGCCGCTGCGTGCCGGTCACAGGAGCTGCTGAATCGAATCGAATGAAAATTTTTGGTTTTGACCACTGATTTTCGACCAGGCCCCTTGCATTGAACAGATATTAAAATGAAGGACAGTGTAAATTGCAATGAAACTTGAAAAAATGCAACTTCAAAGAATGTCAACTTGAAACAACTTCAAATTTGACAAATATATTCCGAAAACAAGATGGCTATGTGACTATCATTTATCAACGTTTGCAGATCTAAACTACAGACAGGGTGTGAACCCAACAACCGCTGTTTGAAATCGCACTGGGAGTCCGAATTAGCTGGGGATCCGGGAATCCGATTCCAAAGATTTTAACTTTGCGTACGGTAATATCGAATCGGCGCAAAGTTAATCGGCGCAAAGCGCAAAGTGGCGCAAATTTTTCAGTGGTTGCGTGAACATCTAAGATACTGTAGCCCGCGAAATTTAAATTCTATTGTCCCTCTTTTCTTAATTTGTCGCTCCATAAATGATGATTGTCTCAGGACCATTTCTCATTCGCAATATGTAGGTATGGCCAATGGTTTTCAAAAATTCACGCTACAGCAAAAAAATTTATGCTAAAACCGCCGATAACATGACCGGATGCGATAATTTACGCAAAAAACCGCACTTGATTCCATGAAAAATTAGAAAAATGCGATCTAAAAGCGTTCGTCTGCGAAGAACTTTTGTATGGCGCACTTGGTACCATTTTTAATTATGGGCAACAGATTTGAATAACTCGCGCTACAAGCAAAATTTACGCTAAAACGGCAATAGCATGACCGGATGCGATTATTTACGCAAAAAACCGCACATAATTTCATGAAGAATTGGAGAAATGCGGGTTCAAAACAGCCGCGTGGATCAAATCGCGTAAATTAGTGTTTATAACTTGGTCGCCGTCCCAGCGGTGGCTGATTTTCTATGGCGCGTGTTACGAAGGTGAAACCAACTTGATTGTTTAAAATCTACTAGAAAGATGTGAATATTCGTCGCCAAGCTAAATTAATGCAAAAAAGTATGATTGCAAGTGTTGGGTACAATAACAGCCTGAAATGGCAAAAATTAGGGTTACAGAAACTTCAACATCGTTTGTGGGGTTAACGGCAAAGAGCAGAGAGCAAATTCTTATATCATTCGAAAGTCTGAACTCTACTGTACACGGAACCGATTGAACATCTTGCGCCGAATTCGTCGTTTTTTTACAAGAACGAGGAACATGAAAAAAATCCACGAAAATGCCCATTTTCAGTAGTTAAGAAAGAATCAAATTTGTGGGGACCATGCCGAAGTGCGGAAAGAAAAAAAGCGGTGCTATATAGGTAACGAGTTGCGCTGATTTTAAAGCCGGTTGAACAAAATTTGAATCAACTCTGCTTTTAGCAGAAAATGGCCATTGAAAAACTACGAATTCAGTTTTCGAGAGGAAAATGCCCTTTAACGGCCGAATTATGATTCAAAATGCATCTTATTCGATAGCTCACACTCTGTTTCATATAAATACATCACATCCCCTATCAATAACGGAACACAAAAAAGGATTTGCGCTTGAAGTTGCAAAAACGGTTTTGGACCACTTTTTGGCTGTGATTTTGTATTTTCTATTCGGCGCGGCGCGAACGTGCTTTGGCCATCCCTACAATATGCACTGTATTTAACCTTCAAGGACTCAAGTTAATTCGTTAATTATTTCATTAATTACTATTAATTGTTGTTAATTACTCAAGTTAATATTTCAAGTTAATACAACTCTGGAATCCATAAGTTTCGTTGCCCACATCAGCGTGGGGTATAGGCCGAGAATAACTTCAGATACATTAGCTCCACCTACTTCCGTCCTAGAGGAACGGCTTTTTAACATTTGTAAATGAAATAAAGATGAACGAAACGGTACCGTTCGTTGAAGACGAAGTCGGCGTCGATCATAATTATGCCGGGACGGTGACTAGCACGGCTAACAAAGCTACTGTGGCAACAACGTAAGTGTGGTTTTCATAAGTTGGTAAGAGTTAACAATCTCGGTCCCCGGTCTAATCATAGCAAATTCGGGCGGTCCTAAATTGCCCGGATTAATAAGGCAGAGCCGTACATGAAAAATGGTTTGCAAATTTCACAGCTGATTTTGGTATTCGCATTCGTAGCCAAGAGAGAACTCAGAGTGACAGACAGGCGCGCGGATCGCTATATTACTGACTAGACTATACGACCAATAAAACAGAACAGCGAACGATGTACTGTGAATACGCCTTGGAAATTGTTTTGAAGTTAAAGTATGCAACTCGTTTGCTACATTGTAGCGATGTTTGATTTTCTCAAGCGGTAAGCGTGGCGTGTCTAAAAGCGTCCGGTCCCGTGTAAGG
The DNA here is from genome assembly GCA_030248155.1 of Sabatieria punctata. NCBI lineage: Eukaryota > Metazoa > Nematoda > Chromadorea > Araeolaimida > Comesomatidae > Sabatieria > Sabatieria punctata. The sequence goes on from JASANB010006339.1 coordinate 3,677, forward strand.
AACAACGTAACGTACAGAATACACAGAATAAATAACTCTCTAGATTCGTAAATAAGAAATGTGGTTCGCCGTAGCAGAAGCAACAGTTTCTGTGCTCTCAGATTGCTGGTGAGATTATAATTATTATAATAATATTATGTCAGTACTTTCCCAGCCCAGCAGTACTTTTTTACGTTCGCGTTACCTTCCAAACAAGAAGCTAAGTTAGACTACTAACCAGTTCAAGGCATTATGTAAATGATTCCAGATCCATTTCTCCACCCACGAAATAGCCATTTTTAACCTGAAAAGCTAAGATTGAACCTAGGCCAAAGCTAAATCCAAGGCTTTAATAAAGTCAGGGTGGTTGGCGGGTGGGGGAATGGGCTTCCTCCAATGTAAATTGGGGTACTGAACGCACATGTAAAGTTTTCCCGCATTAGCGCTGGTACCGTAAATTTGCGCTTTGCGCCGATTACCTTTGCGCCGATTCGATATTACCTTGCGTACCGTACTCTCCACCGAAAAAGCTGGCGCGCATATAAATCGCCTACTCGAATAATTATGCGGTACGGACAGACGGTGTGATGTGGTACACAGTTCTGTTTTGTGAAATCGCGAACTACTGGAAATCTGGAAACGTGGAAAACAGCAAATCGAGGTGTAAGAAAACGGAAATACTCAGTAAATTTTGTAGATAGAACTGCTTCTGGCAGAACCGATTTACTGTCTGCACAATCCTGTTATTCCATTCAACCAGTGCTGTAACAACCTCCATAAATGGAACTCTCACTATGAAGAAAGCATTCATGTAACAGGTCATCCGGCTAAGGCGGAGGGGGTTGGGGTATCTAAGCCAAAATTCTAGGGAGGGGTTTGGCATTAAAAACGCTCAAAATCGCTCAAAATGAATATAAAAAATCCCATTTTCGGCTAAAAATTGTCAAAAATCGCTAATTTGGGCTAAAGTATGGCTAAAAAGTGATGTTTTACAGGTCATTTTTTGCTTGAAATTCTAAAAAATTGCAAATATTTGCAAACAAATTACTTTACAGAAAAATCGGAGGGGAGGTGGGCACAATAATCTCGGGCCGGCTCGGGGGTTTCTTATCCGGGGGGTCTGGCCTAAGTTGGGTGGGGGCAGACCCCCAAACCCCCTGTCACACACTCATGAAAGGAAGGAATCAAGCGTTCCACTTTTGGAGGGGAAGTGGCCTTTCAGTGTCCCTGGGCGTCCAATTTCTCTTATATGTAGGTGTCCCGTTTACGGATGTGTCCCACTTATCAAGGCCCCTATCTGTGGCCAGCGCATGATCAAAGTAATAAAACCACAACCTGAGAACGAGTCTAAAAATAAGGAAAATCGAAAGTTGGGCAAAGAATGACTGGGCTCCACCTGGGCTCAATCTTGTGCATGTTTTCCTAATTTCCAAATTGTTGAGAAGCATTTTCAATGTTTTATATTTTCCATTTTCCACCAACTTTCCAACTTCTTTGGCAGGCGATTTTAGCCGTCCGAACAGAAGTAAAAAATAAAGAAGTGCAGTGCACTAAAAAGTGAAACCAGTTCAGAAAATGGTTCGGAGTAGCGGTTCAAAGGCCAGTAGTAGTTCGAAGCCGAGCAGCGACAACAGCGTCCTTCAGGACTTCGAACTGCGCATCTGTGACTCGCTTCGTCAGTTGCACCACGACGTTCGCGACTCGCACGCAAAGAAGCAGAAGTTCGACGAGCTTCTGCGTTCTGTCGAGTCGATTTTCGACCGGATCCGCAGCGAGAACCGTCTCTCCAACTACCACAAGTCCAAACTAAAGACGCTCTACACCGGGGCGCTCAAGGAGGCCCAGAACGAAGCCGACAGTCTGAGAAAGTGTCTCGGCGAAATAGCGCTGATTCGCAAGCTTCGCACTGAGAAACGACAGGCCATTCGCAAGGGTGCAACGGCTGGTGCTTCGGTTGAGACTCCGAACGCCGATCGCGGTCGCACGCCGATGCGTCGCGGCACGCTTATGGTGATGTTGCAGCAGAGTGCCAACACGCTCCCGTTGTGGATCGGGAAGCTGGGTCAGAGCCCACCTCCGTTGTGTGGGGCGGTGGCCCCTGAGGAGAGTTTAGGCTATTTGTGTACCAAAGGGGATGCAGTGGCGGCGTTGGTTAAGGGAGAGGAAGACGAACAGAACTGGATCTTGGCTGAAGTTTTGTCTTTTCAGGTAATTCTTTTGCTTGCTGAATGAATTTATTTTCGCCCAAGCCAACTAAACACAGTAGGACAGATGAGACCACCATGTATTGGTCTCTGCTGCCGAAAGATGGTTCTTTCAATTTAGTTCAAGCTTTGGCAGTAGGGACGCAAAGGCAGACATGGGCGAAGGGGGCAGCTGAGGTGGGTTGGCCCCCCTCAGCCGGCTGGTACCCCCTTCAGGAAATTTTTCGAAGAATTTTGTATAGAAAATTAAGATAAAAAGATGTTATGTAGCTGATCTTTATTTGTACTATTTCAAAGAAAAATTTAAGGCAAATGCAGCTATTTTAGTCTGGCACTTTTATGGTACTGGCACCATATATGGTACCCATACATGTAACAGGGGGTCTGGGGGTCTGCCCCCACCCGACTTAGGCCAGACCCCCCGGATGGGGCCCCCGAGACGATTTCGCCGACCCCCCTCCGATTTTTCTGGCAAGTAAATTTTTGAGCAAATTTTTGCAATTTTTTAGAATTTCAGACACAAAAATTGCCAAAATCGCCTGCAAAACAGCACCTTTTAGCTGTATTTCAGTCCAAATTAGCGATTTTTGGCGATTATTAGCCCAAAAATTGCGATTTTTTCGATTTTTGAACGTTTTTTAGTGCCCTACCCCCTCCCAAAATTTTGGCTCAGACCCCCCGGCCGGCGCCAGACCCCCCAACCCCCCTCCCCCCATCGGCGGATGACCTGTTACATGTATGATGGTACCCCTCCCTATCCAGGGCCTTGGGTGCCGGTGCCCTGTAAGTAAGGTACCACTACCATATATGGTACGAAATCTGAGCAGAGCGGTACCATACAGTATACGGTGCAGGCACAAAATCCAAGCTGGGGGTACCATGGCGCCACTAGCCTGGGTACCAGTACCAGACATGGGCTAGCATTTCGGTTGAGGGGGTGGTAAATTTCCGAATCTAGACGGGGGTAGCGGCGTCTCAGGGGGTTGAGGGTATGGTAAACTAAAAAGTCCGATATTTGCCTGAAATTTAGGTTTTTTTGGCTTATTTTTCCCTAAAATAGGTTAACATGAGCTATTCTGAGGTCATTTACAGCTAATCTAGGCATGCTTTTATCATAATTTGCTATACAAAATTCTTCCTAAAAATTCCTGAGAGGGTAGGTCCAGTGGCGTATCCAGGATTTTGGAAAGGGTGGGGGTGTAAAATTTTGAAAGTGCCTGGTTGCGCCGCTGCCCAACCAGGGTAAGAAAATTTAACAAAATTAGCCTTCAAAAACGCGTTTAAAACGCATTCCGAGCTTAAAATTAACAGAAATTACAAATTTTCGTAGTTTATAATGGCTTCTGCCCGACCAGGGCGAGAAAATTTTGAAAATTCGGCCTTCAAAAACGCATTTAGAAGCATTCTGAGCACAAAATAGACCGTTTTAGTACATAATTCATTAGTTTCTTATATTTTTGACAGACTTTTTCTTCCTACCTCCACCGCAAAGGGGGGTGTACACACCCTACACCCCCTGGATACGCCACTGGGTAGGTCAACTTTTCATGCCCCCTTTGCCCATGTCTGACCGGTACCATAAAGGGCGTTGAGTGCCAGGACTGTATTAATCTTTCACGTGGTACGGTTGCAGCCGGCCAATAGCAGGTACGAGGTGGAGGACGTGGACGAGGAACAGAAGGGGCGTCACGTGCTGGCCAAGCGACGTGTCATTCCGCTGCCGCAGATGCGAGCCAACCCAGAGACCGATGCCGACGCTCTGTTCCCCCTGGAGGCTGTGGTGCTGGCTCTCTACCCCCAGACTACCTGCTTCTACAAAGGAGTGGTGGAACAAGTGCCTGAAGGTCCCACCGATGACTACCTCATTGCTTTTGAGGACAGCTCCTATCCCAATGGCTACTCTCCTCCGTTGCCTGTGCCCCAGAGATACGTGGTGGCCTTTAGAGATGTTAGGAGCAAGTGAACCTGCTGTTGTTGTTGTTGTTGTATCTACCCAGGAACAATTCCTTCCTCTAAGCTTGGAAATCAGGCGGCCGACCCATCTTCGACACTAGATTCAGCTGATACCATACTACCCAGACTTGGGCCAACGGGGTTGATGGGTTGGCCTCCCTCAGGCTCTGACCTACGTCCCTCAAGAATTTTTTGGGAGAATTTTGCATAGAAAATTATGATGAAAATATGCCTCGATTGAGTGAGCTCAACTCAGCTTATTATGACTTATTTTAATGAAAAATAAGCCCAGAAACCTTGATTTTACCAAAAATCGGAGTTTTTGGCTTACCACTCTGCTCAGCCCCCCTCAGCGCTCCTACCCCCTCAGGAATTGAAAATTATACGCCCCTCAGCCGAAATGCTAGCCCATGTCTGGTGGGGCCGGTATATGGTATTTTTGGCTGTACTGCATTATCTTGCCAGAAAATCGGAGGGGAGGGGCGGAAAAATCGTCTCGGGCGAGGGGTCTGGCCTAAGTCGGGTGGGGGCAGACCCCCTGTTACATGCGTGATGATCGTGTCACAAGATATGTTGAGAAATCATCTCAGACCCTGAGAATTCATAGATTCTGTGTTGATTCGTTTTTTTGGAACTCAGGTTCAGTGTAGGTAGGCACCGTGTTTGCATAATTGCTACGGTTGGTATAATAACGTTTAAAGTAATCGGTTTGGATTTATGGTATGTGTAAAGTAAACCTTCGCCTGTTTGTATCCTTTCCTAACAAGGGTCTTCCTACCGCCGGTGTACTTTGACCGAACGTTTACAATCTGTATTGATTTTGGTGTTGGAAAAACAATTTATTAGTCATCAGCAGTTATTTCCATACATGGGCCGGGGGGGGGGTCCGGGGGGGTTTGCTCACCCCCCAACTTAGGCTCGACCCCCCACCCAAAATGGCGTGCAGCCGACCCCACCCACCCTGTGCAGTGGTTGTGGAAATAATGGTGCAGGCCAGCTTTACTACACCAAAAAACTGCACATAACAAACACAAATTTCAAAACAAATTCGACTCTGGCAGCTTTTGTAATGACATGAATTTGTCCAAATTGCTGATTTGTGTCATATACGGTCATAAAATAGTGTGAAATGTTATTTTTGTTCATATAATGGCAGAAAATTGTACCAAAACAACCTAGAAAGCGTTCGCAGGCATTTTTTGGTTTTGACCCCCCAACTGGGCTTCGACCCCCCCCCCCCGGCGGAAAATTTTGACGGAACACCCACCCCCCAAATTGAAAATTTTGACCCCCCCACCCCATTTTGCCGGCCCATGTATGGTTATTTCTCATCTGGTAGGTCTTCTAAATTTGGTATCCTTTTTACCTATGCAAAAGTCTACCTTGTATATATGTTAACGGCTCCGTCCGAGTTCAGGCTGCGCCCGAGTACTCGGGCGCAGCCTAACCGCTTTAGGCTCCGCGCGAGTTGATTAGATGGACCGCTGCATACAATGTAGGTTAATCTGCTTTTCCACTGTGTGTCTTTAACAGGACCTGTGGTTATAATTGGAGAGACCCTAAAGATGTTTATTATTATTATTGCACAAAGGGGTTTTGTGCCCTTTATCAGTTTGTCAGAGTTGCCCTCTCTTAGTCTGTCTGAGTCTGTTGTACGTATGAGATGGCTAGCAACTTGGAAGTGACCCGTTCTCGATTGAAGGCAGAGTTTCTGCGAGACCTTCCCGAGCTTATGCAGAAGAATCATAACGCCAACGATCCCTTGCTGACAGAAGAAGCGTATAAACGGCTGATAACTGATCTGGAGACCTTGGAGTGTACCGGTTTTACCTACTACTCAGTCCGTCGACAAAGCCGAATGTGTGTTATAAAAAGCGTAAGTGATGTTATTTACTGCACGTGGAGGAGCAGATTAACGTACCTACATTGTATGCATCGGTCCATCTAATCAACTCGCGCGGAGCCTAAAGCGGATAGGCTCCGGCCGAGTACTCGGGCGCAGCCTAGCTGGGTTAGGCTGCGCCCGAGTACTCGGGCGTAGCCTGAACTCGGGCGCAGCCGGTAACATATATATATATCCTTTCTTTGCTAAATTAGCCCGTCAAGGCTTTATAGGTGAAGCAGGGCTGTTTGTTTTCCGGAAAAAACTCAAGCCGGTTTTTTTCCAAAAGTTATTTTCCGAGATGACAGAAAAAATTTTTTAACAATCGCATTTTATTGCAGAATTCAACGAACTAGCGTGAGTCTTATTACAAAATGCACTAATTTCATCTTTTAGAGTAGTAATTTGATTTTAAAACACCAAAAATACAATAATAAAAGTTGTCTGAAAATGGCACCGGTATTTTTTGCGAAAAAACAGCCAAGTTATGCCATGGAAATGCTTGTAAGCGTTCTATTAACCTAAATTCGAAGTATTTGCAGCGAACTTAACCAGTTATTTGGCCTATTTCCTTTAAAAACTTGCTTGAGTTTTTTTCCGCATTTTAGTTTTTTTCCGAGCCCCTCGGAAAAAAACCGGTTTTTTTTTCGAAAAAAACCGAGGAAAAAACCGCCCCAACAGCCCTGTGGTGAAGCAATCGAGCGTGTGTGTCGCCAGTAAAGCCTCGTGACGTTAGCCCTTAGCTGTAGGAATCTGTTTTATTAAGAAGTGCAACTGAATAATAAAAATCCCTGCTGTCCATTACCAAAATCTCTGATTTTACTTTGAGGGCAAATATCTCAGGAACCAAGCAAAGTGTTATTAATAAAAATTGCGCCAATCTGTCAAGAATTTATTTGTCTTTCATGCAAAAAATATTCATTCTAATTGGTTGAAATTTAAGGTTGTTACAGCAAAAAAGCTGCTGTGTTGTTTTTCGGCGGCCCTGTATAAGTTGTAGTGTTTTTCCTGTATGTACTAACTACTATGGTTGTGTAAGGCCATGTCATACATGTAACAGGTCATCCGCCGATGGGGGAGGGGGGTTGGGGGGGGGGCTCTGGCGCCGGCCGGGGGGGGGGGTCTGAGCCAAAATTTTGGGGGAGGGGTTGGGCACGAAAAAACGCTCAAAAATCGAAAAAATAGCAATTTTTTGTCTACAAATTGCCAAAAATCGCTAATTTGGGCTGAAATACAGCTAAAAAGTGCTGTTTTGCAGGCGATTTTGGCAATTTTTGTGTGTGAAATTGTAAAAAATTGCAAAAATTTGCTCGAAAATTTACTTGCCAGAAAAATCGGAGGGGGGGGGGTCGGTGAAATCGTCTCAGGGGGTCCCCATCCGGGGGGTCTGGCCTAAGTCGGGTGGGGGCAGACCCCCCTGTTACATGTATGCCATGTCCTGCTGTGTATAGCCAAATGTAGCTATAAAAAACTTGTTGATAGTGGTGTAAAAGCCTATATGGCTTAGAGAGCGAAAAATTGCTGATTCAGAGACAATTTTAATGATTTTGTGCTCGAAATTGTAATATTAGCCTAAAATTACCTATGTACCGCAACGATTGGCGAGGCTTAGAAAAATCGTCTGTGAAGTCGGGGTGAAATCCCTTTTGAATTATATTGGGCCCAACCATACAATGTACAGTGGGGTGCAAAAGTTTAAACGCACCCAGTCAGGTCCAAGAAAAAGTGACTTTACATAAAGCAACGCATTGCAGTGCAGTCTGCGCCAACCTCTTCGCAACATCCCAAGCTATGCAACGGTGTATAACACTTATTTGTTGAAGGCAATTGGCAAGTGTTATACACCGTTGCATAGCTTGGGATGTTGCGAAGAGGTTGGCGCAGACTGCACTGCAATGCGTTGCTTTATGTAAAGTTTTAGCCAGTCTAAGCCGGACTGTCAGAAAAAGGGTTAGCAAAAGTTTAAACGCACTTTAAAAATCCCACAAAATCCGACTCAGATCTTTCAAATAAAAGTTGTACGAACACCTAAATAGTAAATAATAAATAACAAGACAAGTTTGATGCTTTGCCATGATTCAGTTAGCACTGTTGTGCTCTTTGTCCAATTGGCATGCAGAAGATTGAACCTGCTATGGTGCCTTGTATCAACGCGATCCCTAGCACCAGAGCGCCAGTAGCACCTTGACAGATCAAACTTACTAACATCTGGTGTATGTTATAAAGTCTGGCATGCATGAATTTCAAGCTTTTTAGAAGTTACAAGTCATAAACGTTGCTAATTATGGGCTCAAACCAGATAATTATAGTGAATCTGCTGGTAATGGCCACATTGTTATGGTCTATGAGGTGCATATCTGACTCAGCTGCCTGGTTTTAAGAAAAATAGCATGAGCAGAAACAGCAGAAGCCCTAAGAGGCCAGAGAAGTTGAACACAGTAAAATCGGCATCTTTAGTATAATAGTCAAACATGAGTGAGCCAAGATTCAGTGTACACCAATGGCAGAAGCATTCACTGTAGCAGCCATAGGACATCTTAAAATGAACAGATGATGGAATTCCATATCCATGGGATGACAGAAAGCGTTTCAGTTAAAAACGCAAGTTTTTGGAAGCAGGGATGATGTCTCCTGGTCAAACTACCCTCACAGTTTCCGTCAGTTGATTATTGTGGATCATTACTGGATATTCAGTATGCTGGTTATAGTGCTGTTAACTGAGTAAGGTACCTAAATGGCATGCTCTGGTATTTTTGCATAAGAGAAACACTAGTACATGTAAAAACCATATGAGTTAACCCATGTTTGTTGGTTGCAGTCGATTACAAACACTGAGAAGACCAGAATACTAAATCTCAGTGTGACAGATGTGGAACAGTAATGATCTGTCAATCTTAATCTGATTAAAAATGTTCCGTTTTCGTGGTTCTGTTATCATAAACACAGTTTGTTTAGCCTGATTAGCAGTCTCAGTCTCTTACACATCCATAATAAGTTTGAGAGAGTTCAAAACCATTCAAATTGTAGACCTTGTACACAGACCAGACCAATTTCACCATGATGAGATGTGTTACGATTAATTGCGTCACAGTGCGACTGAATTATTCCAGAGTATCAAAGTTGTCTTGTTGTTCATTAATTAGTATTTAGGTATTCTTAAAATTCGTTGTTTGAAAGAAGTTTAGTCAGATTTTGTAGAATTTTGAAAGTGCGTTTAAACTTTTGCTAACCCTTTTCTGACAGATTGACTTAGACCGGATATAACTTCACCATAACGCAACCAATTGCAGCGCAGTCTGCACCACCTTTTTGGTAAGATCTCAAGCTATGTAACGGTGTATAACACTTACCGATTACCTCCAACAAATCAGCGAAAAGTCAGTTTTTCTTGAAGAGGACAAGGTGCGTTTAAACTTTTGCACCCCACTGTACGTACAAAATACGAGAAATCGTGCGAGAACTAGCAGCTGTTTTCAGTGGCGTACCCAGGATTTTGCAAATGGGGTGTAAAATTTTGTTGTTGCAAAGTTGCCTGGTTGGGCCGCTGTCCAATAAGGGCGAGAGAATTTCGCAAAATTAGCCTTCAACAACGTGTTTAAAAAGCATTCTGAGCTTAAAATTGACAGAAATTACAGTTTTAGTAGTTTAAAGTGGCCTGGTTGGGCTTCTGCCCATAGAAAATTATGAAAATTTAGCCTTTAAACACATTTAAAAGGCATTCTGAGCATGAAATAGACAGTTTTAGTACATAATTGATTCATTTCTCTTGTTTTTGTCTAATTTTTCCTCCCTACCTCCACCGCAAAGAGGGTGTACACACCCTACGCCCCCTGGGTACGTCACTGGCTGTTTTGCAGCCGGACTGATAAAAAGAAAAATGAAAAAGAAGAAGGGTAAAAGGATCGAGCAAACCACGAAGTCGGTCGACAATCCACCTGACACTGCCGACGCCCTCAGTCAAAAACAGACTCAATACGCCGTATTAGGCGAAGAATCGTTTAAACCGCTGCCAAAAATTCGGTTTGTCTGGCATTTACTCAGTACGCATGTAATTAGAGTGTGAAGTGAACAATACCTGAAACACCCAATACCAATACTTAGCTGGGTCAAAATAGTATTTCAGTGAACAGTTGCATTTCAGTGACGCACTGGGATTAAAATTTTGAGAAAATAACCCTTGAGAAAGCGTTTAAAAGCCACTCTGTGTGTAAAATTAGCAGAAATTAACAGTTTTAGTACTTAACAATGCGTCGTTCAAAGCGTTTCTTATTTTCGACGAATTCTTTTCCTAACTCGGGCGGAAAGGATTTACCACCACCCCACAGCCCCTGCATACGTACGTACAGTACGTTTGTATATGTACTGGCAGGGTTCATACGGGTCAGGGAAGTCAGGGAATTTAAAAATGGTCAGGGAAAAGTCAGGGAATTTCGGATTTGGTGATGGAAAATTATAGGGATTTTTAAAAATTTTCTCGCCCTGGTTGGGCAGCTGCCCAACCAGGCCTCGTCAAACTCTGAAACAGTTAATTCCGCTTGATTATACGCCAAGACTACCTTTAAATGCGTTTTTGAAAGCTATTTCTTCAAAATTTTCTCGCCCTGGTTAGGCAGCGGCCCAACCAGGCCTCGTCAAACTCTGAAACTGTTAATTCCTGTTAATTTTACGCCAAGACTACCTTTTAAATGCGTTTTTGAAAGCTATTTCTTCAAAATTTTCTCACCCTGGTTAGGCACCTGCCCAACCAGGCCTCGTCAAACTCTGAAACTGTTAATTCCTGTTAATTTTACGCCAAGACTACCTTTTAAATGCGTTTTTGAAAGCTATTTCTTCAAAAATTTCTCGCCCTGGTTAGGCTGCGGCCCGACCAGGCCTCGTCAAACCCTGAAACTGTTAATTCTTGTTAACTTCACGCTCGGAATACCTGTTGAAATACGATTAGTTTTGAATACCAAATTCACCCTTTGCTTTTAGAAAATTATTGGGTATGCTAGCGTTTATGTGAATATCTGTCGATGCAAAAGAAATCACAAAAAAAATTTCACAGAAATTAGGTGCTTGAAAACATTTACTGTTTTATGAGTTTGCTTGTAGAAAGTCAGGGAATTTTAGCACTCAGGTCAGGGAAAGTCAGGGAATTTGGAAAACCCTGATCCGTATTAACCCTGACTGGTGCATTGTGTATCGTTAGAAATGGCACAATTTTTATTTCAGATAAGAACAAGGAAATTAATTACTGCTGTGCAACTTGGAAAAGCGGGACACTATAAGAAATTCAACCAACTTTTAGTTGATTAACGCAACAACAGCTTCCTAAACCTAATCATCGATAATCCTTTTCGATTTTTCTAGATTAATTTTTCAGCTCAACATCGTTTTTTTTTCGATTTTGACAGCTCCCAATTAGTATTGACTATTTATTGTTGGACAAAAACCCCAATACCAGGTTGGACTCTGCATCTAATGTAACTGTTGGTTACAGGCCGGCATTGGCCAATCCGGTCCCCGAGAGGATTTTTCTAGAAAACAATGTTTAGGCAAATGTTTTAGACTTTCAAGCAAAAAATGCCCTTCTCTCTGTTCGGCGTATCAATCACCTGTTACATCTGTGATTTACGCTTTTCCATACAGTTCGAGCGGTTATAATTGCAGTCGCGTGGCAAAATGGATAGAAAACTACACTGAAATCTCGTCCGATCTCCGTAGTCAGGGCTGTGGTCTGAGCGAACTGAAAGGTCTAAGCGATCAGCTGGTGGCACTGGCCCGGAACCAAGGTCTGACGCGATGGTTGCCCGTGCAGAAAGTAGTGATTCCGGTTTTGCTCAAAGATTCCAGTCAAGCTTCGCCTCTACCGCCCAGAGATTTGTGTATTGCCGCCCCCACTGGTGCGATGTACTTTTTGTCAAACTTACCGGTGATTTCCGCTTATAAATCCACCATAGTTGGAAGACCACGGTCGTATAATAGGTTTTTGTTGCCAGTTATAATATAAGACCATCATCTTATTAGGAGGTCAGAAACATACATGGGCCGGGCGCACGCTTGCCCACCCCAAGTTGGGCTCGACTCCAGACCCCCCGAGACGATTTTTCCGCCCCCCTCCGATTTCTGGCAACTTTTTTTTGAGCAAATTTTTGCAACTTTTTTACGATTTCAGGCACAAAAATTGCCAAAATCGCCTGTAAAACAGCTAGTGTTGTTAGGCTCTTTTTTTTAAAAAAAAGGCTTTTTTTAAGGCCCATTTCGAAAATTTTTTATTTTATTCACAGTATGGAAATTTTGGGGGGAAATCGCTGAATTTAGCCTCAGATATACTGTACATTAGAAGTGCAGTTCTATCAATTTCTTGCCTATTCTAAGCCTAAAAATAGGTTTTGAAGGGCAGCAGCCACTCTGTGAGCCCATGCTGCAGGTAGAATGTCGACTCTCAGACTGTAACACTACAATGTATGTTTGAACCAAAGTATCAGCTTTTGTATTTAAAGTTGCTTCTACAAGTACAAGTACAAGTACAAAGTTTTATCGCCCGAGTAACACAAAGCCGTCGGAGTCGTTCTGATGCATCCTTGCATCTCCTACAAGCTATATTTCATGCTAGGAAAAAATTTTAAAAAAAATGTTTCGAAATGAAAAATTTTCATAAAAAAACCCTTTTTTTGGCTTTCAAAAAAAAATTTTTTTACAACTCTAAAAACAGCAGTTTTTAGCCGTTTTTGAGCCCAAAATTGCGATTTTTGAGCGTTTTTAGTACGCAGCCTCCTCCCCTGCGGCGGATGACCTGTTACATGTACCCTACTAGTCCTTGTGTTTTCGTGTCGGGAGTCCCCCGGACTGTCTCTGAGGTACCGTACCATATACAGTACAGCTTATATGTGTATTGTTTTAGGCAGTGGTAAAACGCTGTGTTATGTGCTTCCGTTGGTTGAGGCTCTGCGATGGCGGTTAGTTCCGCGAGTTCGAGCCCTGGTCATGGTTCCTGTACAAGACCTGGCCGATCAGGCAATGAATTTGTTTTGTTTGTCAGACCTGATGGACTTAGATTTTCTTTGCAACAAATTGCATACGATTTAATTTGCCGGTTTTCTACCGAAAAAATGATTCGGTTGTGATCAGATATGGGCTAGCATTTAGGCTGAGCGCGTGTAGAGCTTTGTCGTCCTGAGGTTAGGATAATTGAAGGCTGCTGAACCAAAGTCTGGTTTTTTTCGTTAAAATACTGAGCCGATTTACACATACATGGGTCGGAAGAAATGGAGTGGGTATGTGGCTTTTCGGCGGAAGGGGAATTGGAGAGTATACTGTAAAGTCGCTTTCCCAAAAAGGTCGCCAAAATTTTGGAGTGATTGATTACGGACCGTCGAGGGGATTTTGACCGAACTTTTTCTTGCAAATGTTCGGCGTCAAATTCAAATTTTGGCAGGTAATCTAAACTTTCGGTGGCAAGTTTGAGCTCTCCGAAAAGCCGTTTAGTTATACAAGCGTAACTCTTACTACGTGTTTGTTGTTTTCAGGTCTACAAAGTGTTCCAGAGCTACATCCAGGGCAGTGACTTAGGCGTGCAGCTGCTGTCTGCCCAACTGGAGCTGGAGACCGAACGACGACTCCTCTTCTCTCATTCATCGGCAGATATCATAGTCGCTACTCCTGGTAGACTTATCGATCACCTCTGTTCGGACGGAAACAATCGTTTGGATCTACGCTTCTTAAGGTGGCTACCGTATCATGCATGCATGTGTGTGACCGTACATATAACAGGTCATCCACCGAAGTGGGGGTAGGTAGGGGGCATACATGTAACAGGGGTCCCGCGGTTCCCCCTCGCCCAGTCGAGTGTTGTTAGGCTATTTAAGAACTTTTTTGAATTCTCATTTCGAAAAATTTTTATTTTATTCAGAGTATGGACATTTTGTGGGCAGATCGATGAATTTAGCCTCAAATATACTGTATCGGGCTTTTCCGCCGTGAATTTGTTTTAGGTTTTGGCACTTTTTGGCCCTAAACAGTGAAACCGAAAAGCCCGTGGACTTGTTCTATTTTTTGTCTTTTTCAGTCAGTTTTTCAGTTCAATTAGTTAGTGCAGTCAGGCACTTAACGCCGTTTATGTTACCGGTACCCAGTGGCGTATCCAGGATTTTGGAAACGGGGGTGTAAACTTTTGAAAGTGCCTGGTTGGGCCGCCCCCCAGGGTAAGAAAATTTAGCAAAATTAGCCTTCAAAAACGCGTTTAAAACGCATTCCGAGCTTAAAATTAACAGAAATTACAAGTTTTAGTAGTTTATAATGGCCTGGTTGGGCTTCTGCCCTACCAGGGCGAGAAAATTTTGGAAATTTGGCCTTCAAAAACGCATTTAGAAGGCATTCTGAGCACAAAATAGACAGTTTTAGTACATAATTCATTAGTTTCTTATATTTTTGACAGACTTTCTTCCTACCTCTACCGCAAAGGGGGTGTACATACCCTACACCCCCTGGATACGCCACTGCCGGCACCCATGGTCATGGGTAGGGGTACCATATATGGTGCCGGTACCGTACATGGTACCACTACCCTAGGTTAAACGGCGTTAAGTGCCTGAGTGTAGTAGAGTTTAGCCAGCATGTTGGAACAGAAAAGAAATCGGCAGATCATTGGGACGGCCGGGCCGATTAACGCGCTAGTGCCCGACCCATAATGCAATAGAACAGAGGTCAATCTGCCGGCACAGTTGGTGTAGTGGTTTAGGCCGCATAGCCACTGTACGCGACGTCGTGCGCTCATCCTCTCGGCGTGGCAAGTTTGTTGCCGCAAAGAGTTGGTCGTCGGCGCAAAGCTCCACCCAGGGACGACCAAGGGCAGGCAACAGTTGCGTATATGGCGTAAATTTAATAAGAGTTACTAGAGTTGTAAAAAAAATTTTTTTTTGAAAGCCAAAAAAAAAGCTTTTTTTATGAAAATTTTTCATTTCGAAATTTTTTTTTTCAAAATTTTTTCCTAGCATGAAATATAGCTTGTAGGAGATGCAATGATGCATCAGAAGCAACTTTAAATGCAAAAGCTGATACTTTGGTTCAAACATAGTGTTACAGCCTGAGAGTCGATATTCTACCTGCAGCGTTGCTCACAGAGTGGCTGCTGTCCTTCAAAACCTATTTTTATGCTTAGAATAGGCAAGAAATTGATAGAACTGCACTTCTAATGTATATCTGAGGCTAAATTCAGCGATTTCCCCCCAAAATTTCCGTACTGTGAATAAAATAAAAAATTTTCGAAATGGGCCTTCAAAAAAAAGCTTTTTTTTTAAAAAAAAAGAGCCTAACAACACTAAGAGTTACAGGTATTTGGTGGTAGATGAGGCGGATCGAATGATGAGCGATTATCGATTGGACTGGCTGGGTCAAGTCGAATCGGCTGTGTATGACCGCACTGACCAAGGTGCACCGATGATTGATTTGATTAATTAATTAATTAATTACAGTATAATTTATCTTTCAGACGGCTTTCGGCGCTCCAGACAAACCTCTCTCAGCATAAACAGTCTGTTGTCGGTCCAAATTCCGCTGCAGAAAGTTCTGCTCTCTGCCACTCTGTCACGTGACCCCGAGCTACTGCAACAATTGGCTCTGTTCCAGCCACGCCTCTTCTGCGTCAAAGCCGACCAATCAGTGGCGGAGCAGAGCCCGACTGTGATTGGCTCCAGTCTGCCCGACCAATTGGTGCAGCGCTTCGTGCTCTGCGAGTCAAAGTTCAAACCACTGCTACTTTATCTGTTGGCCAAATGCAACTCTGACTGGAAGAGAATTCTCTGCTTTGTCGATGCTAAGTCAGTTGATCTGAATTTTAATATCTTGGTCAGCAAACATAGAATAATGAAAACATTCCGTTTAATAATGTCTGGATAAGATTTGAGCTCCCAACTTCGATTTTTCTACGGTAAAGTTAATCGTTAATCCGGATTTAGTTAATTAGGACAAAGTGCATGAGTAATTTTTCAATTCAGTTGTGAATTATTAAACCTAATAATGCTTTCTGTTGAGCCAGAATGATTTTCGCCTTTTTCAGAGGTTATCAGCTGACGCCTAAAAATTGGCGAAAAATTCGAATGTTTCGCACAGAATTCACAAGTTTGCGGTAAAAATCAAAATTTTAGACAGAATTGCCAAAAGCCCACTTTTCTGACAGAACATTGTTAAAAAATCGAAATTTTCCAAGAAAATTTGAAAAAATTCGAGTTTGGTGCGTAGTTGCCTGGAGGAAGGGTGCCTAGTTGCGTAGTTGCCAAAATTGATTTCTGTGGCATCTGGAGGCTTTCTGGCAGCCTCTAGCATCGTTTGGTTCCGTCCCCCTGGGCACCCCCATGTACATGTATGGTCCCAACTTGTCCGGATTAACGATCAGGGATTGGACCGGTGTAAAAATACCGAGTGTCGTATAGCATTCTCGAAATCGAATAATACCGTATAGTATGCTTGAATAAGCGAGAAACTCTTAGTTAAGTCTGGAATATGCAGAAATCTATCAATGAAATAATAAAATTCGGCTACAGGAGGTTTTCATAGTGAGTAATACAGTCAGGCACTTAACGCCGTTTATGGTACCGGTAGCTGGGGTAGTGGTACCATAAATGGTACCCCCACTTTCGGGGCCTGTAGTGCAAATATGCTTATTTTTCGACGAAAAACTGAATATTTTAGTGTTTAAAACTATACAGTATTATACGGTATAAATATGTGCGAAATATAAAAAATACTGTATAATATCGCTTACCGGTGCCATCCCTATTAACCAGACAGTACTGCATTACGGTACTAGTGCTTTTGTCTATAGAGAAGACGCCTGGAAGTTGTATCGATTAGTTGTGAGCTTGGCGCAGAAAGAATTTCTTGCCGAGCTCTGCACAGCCGACCACTTCCCTAAACAGCGAAAACGAACGTTTGGCAGATTTGAATCCGGCCAGGTAGAGCTGATTTATTTATTTCTCTAATTAGTTAAAACGCGCCTTCGTTCTTAGCTGCGAATGCTGATCTGCAGCGATCTGATAGCGCGTGGAATGGATCTGCAGCAGGTGGACTGCGTTGTCAATTACTCAGCGCCGAATAAACTCAGAAACTACATACACAGGGCTGGACGCACGGCGCGCGCCGGCGCGCCCGGTACTGTACTTACCGTACTTACAGAGACTGAGGTTGGTCTTAGTCTTATGTATTTGCAGTTATGACTTAACGCCGTTTTGTGGTTTATGGACAACATTTCTTTTTGCTGCCATTTTCTCATATTTTAACTAAATTTTCTAAAATTTGAAACGTACAGTCCCGCTCTCAAACAGCTCGACCAACAGCCAATATTGGCCAATATTGGCAAATATCGCCAACGAAACCAACAGGCGCGCTGGGTCACCAACAGGACCCACAAATGACCAACACCAACAACAAAACGACAACACCGCCGCCAACAGACCGCCGGCCGTTGGGGCATTGTGCGCGGCTGCCACTGAGGTCTACTGCACCTGTTACAATTAACTAGCAAAACTTTCACTCAAATTTAAACACGTTTTACGACATTGTAGGGCCACCGCTATTTCAAGAAACCGGCCGCCGGTCAGTGCTTAGAAAGCAGGGCGCGCAATTTTTTAGGTAAACCGGCCGCCGGTCAGTGCTTAGAAAGCAGGGCGCGCAATTTTATTAGGTAAACCGGCCGCTGATCAATGGTTAAGAAAGCAGTGCGCGCAATTTTTTAGGTAAACCGGCCGCCGGTCAGATTGGGTGTCAATAGGTCCCAAACGTCAACAGGGCCCACGTCAACAGGTCCCAAACGGCAATAGGTCCCCTGCGTCGATAGGTCCCAAGCCCCGTCGACAGGTCCCAAACGACAATAGGTCCCCTGTGTCGATAGGTCCTAAGCCCCGTCAATAGGTCCCAAACTAAATTCGGCTGACTTGCTAAAGGCCGGCAACCGGAACACAAGTGCCCTCCAGGCATGGGCTGTCATAATAAAACATAACTGAGGCGGCCGGCGGTGATTACAGAAGGAGGAGCGACAATGAATGACCTCGACAGGGTACAAGACAAAAGGTGGACCCCGGTAATAAACAGATCATGCCTCTTAGTTGCAATATAGTGTAGGTGGAGGCGCGTCCTAGGCTGTTGCTACGTAATTATGGCCGATTACGGACGGTTTGAGGAGTTCTGTGCTAAAACTGAGCGTGGTACTCATCCCATGCTTCATTACCAAAGCGTACAACACGCTGGTTTTGTCTTTGAATTCGCATACAAAAGAGGAATTTTTATTACTATGCTATAAAGCCTTGGCTGGAGACACGCACTTTAAAACAGAAGAGGGATGGCGCTTTATCGCCTTTAATTTGCTTAGTGGCTTGGGACCAGTAGCTGTTTGAGCCTGACAAAACCAGATATTACCTTAGTTTAAATTTAGTAGTGAACGGATTTTTAAACAAGCACATTTCAGTCTGTAATTGCTATACTATTAAAGCTAAAAGTTTAGTAACTTGTTATTTGTTATTGTTATTTGTTATATGAGTTCAGGACACCCCTCGCTCTTTTCAGAGCCCTTCAATGGGGTAGCCCTGTCTACAAACAACCCTCCCCTTTTCTGCCATTGGGTGCAACGGCAGCGCCGGTTCGGTTCCCATTTACCTACTGGCCATCATCGGCTTTCGGCGGTCTGGGTTGGGCTTTATGTTGACTACTTCCAGTCGCTTCGACCGGTTTCGAACCCACAAACAACCGCTCTCACGGATGCCGGGGCCGCCGTGACACACGGGATAGCGTAAACTATCCGTGGCCAAGACGCGACTAAACTGTAACTGCACTAAGCAAAGCTCATTTTCTGGGCTACCGAACCATTCATCGACTGCCGGTATGTACGAGTCCGTCCGGCAGCTACAAGACTGTAAAGGCATTTATTCGTAACCAAATCGGCAAAAATCATTAAAAAGCGAAATATTGATGAAAAAATTATAATCCAATAAAATCACTTAGCACCAAGGGATTTTTGGCCATGCTGAATCAAAATATTTCATTTATTTTGGAAATATCCTTTTGGTTTTAAACAACTGGCATATCGAGCGTATGTAAACGTGTTCATAATGCTGCCTGCAGATTTCACCCAGTCTGTGAAAGCGAGGGCAGCAAAAGCATAATGAGGGAGGGCGCAAAACTTCGTTTTAAGTTGCTTAATTGCTCGGGAAATGTTGACGCAGGTCGGCTGTAGTCGTTTGGGACCTATTGACGGAGCTTGGGACCTGTTGACGCAGTCGGCTGCAGTCGTTCGGGACCTGTTGACGTTTGGGACCTATTGACGGGACCGGGGACCTATCGACGCAGGGGACCTATTGTCGTTTGGGACCTGTCGACGGGGCTTGGGGCCTATCGACGCAGGGGACCTATTGCCGTTTGGGACCTATCGACGCGATACCGCCGGTCAGTGCTTAGAAAACAGTGCGCGCAATTTTTTAGGTAAACCGGCCGCCGGTCAGTGCTTAGAAAACAGTGCGCGCAATTTTTTAGGTAAACCGGCCGCCGGTCAGTGCTTAGAAAACAGTGCGCGCAATTTTTTAGGTAAACCGGCCGCCGGTCAGTGGGTCAGTGCTTGAGAAAGCAGTGGGTGCAATTTTATTAGGTAAACCGGCCGCCGGTTAGTACTTAGAAAACAGTGCGCGCAATTTTTTAGGTAAACCGGCCGCCGGTCAGGGCTTAGAAAACAGTGCGCGCAATTTTATTAGGTAAACCGGCCGCCGGTCAGTGGGTCAGTGCTTGAGAAAGCAGTGCGCGCAATTTTATTAGGTAAACCGGCCGCCGGTCAGTGGGTCAGTGCTTGAGAAAGCAGTGCGCGCAATTTTATTAGGTAAACCGGCCGCCGGTCAGTGGGTCAGTGCTTGAGAAAGCAGTGCGCGCAATTTTATTAGGTAAACCGGCCGCCGGTCAGTGGGTCAGTGCTTGAGAAAGCAGTGCGCGCAATTTTATTAGGTAAACCGGCCGCCGGTCAGTACTTAGAAAACAGTGCGCGCAATTTTTTAGGTAAACCGGCCGCCGGTCAGGGCTTAGAAAACAGTGCGCGCAATTTTATTAGGTAAACCGGCCGCCGGTCAGTGCTTAGAATGCAATGCAATCAATTGCGTGCCCTCAACGCGAACCACATTATTGGTAACAGAGCCTAAAAGAGTAGGGACCAATAACACCAAGTAGCGGCCAACAGTCAGATCGGCCTACACACCAACAGCAATTAACGGCGAGCCCGCACCCCATAAACACGGCCAACAATCGCGTGCAAAGAATGCCTGGTTGTTGGCCCAATTTTCGTCCAATTCTAGCAGTTGGTCGAGCTGTTTGAGAGCGGGACTGTAAGTGCCAAAATAGTGGAAATTTTATGTGGTAAACTTTGGTGCATCAGGATTGACCCAATCCTGAGAAATTCAACAATATATGAAATTGAGAAATTTCAATTAAATATAGAAACAGCATCAAAAACGGAAACTTTTCTTTTTGCTGTATGTTCTTTAATTTTTGTTGGAATTGGATGAAATTTTGAATATAGGCGCAGATATTTTGTAGGTTATTATTATTATTATTAAACTTTATTCCATTCGGAACCAGGTTCCACTTACACAGATGTGCCCTTCAGTGTGGACCCTGTGACTAGAATTACACACAGACCTTAACTGTCATAAGAACGTGGTACAGTAGATTAGAGCTACAACAAGGTACGGTCAGCTAAGTCAAGCGAGTTTAAGCGGCGGTAAAACTGATCAGACCGCACAAGTTTGCGAAGAGACACATAGTCACCAGCCATTTCGTCTGCCGTTAGAGCATTCCAAGTCCGAATAGACTGTTGAAGGCAAGACATTCTTGTTCGTTCACGGTGGCAGTGAGGTAGAAAGAGTCGGTTCTGGTTAATAAGGGATAGGCGCGTTGTTGAAATAGGAGCCCTGGCAAGTGTTCCATGAGGTAGATGCCGTTGGTTCTGCAGGTATTTCCAAATTGTTTCGTTTCTGGCCTCACCACTGCGTCGTTGTCTGCTTGTGTTGTTTCGTCCACGGCCGTTCGATCCTTGTTGCACTTCCTATCGCACTACTAGTCGCGGTGTAGTAGTCGATGCAGCAACTCGATCCTTTTATGCCAGGGCACACAAGGAATCGTCAACTGCCAACTAAACAGTAAGGTGTTGGCCACAAAACACACGTGTCCTAGAGACGCAAACAGACCGAACCGCAAGGCAGGTGCGCGCGGAGAGGAAAGTGATTGGATTTAAACACAGCACCAGGCCTTGCTGTTCGGCCGCGCCAAAACACACACACACCTCTGCACCGGGGTGTGTGTCTGAGCCAAGAGCAATCAATATTGGCTCAGCGCCGAGACACAGCAATTACACCACAGCAGCGCGCCGACCTAGACACGTAGTACAGACATGTACGTACAGCAAGACTTGGATATGTACATGCACCAACATATCAACACCTTTTCTTCTTAAAAAGGCCTTCTTCTTCTAGCTGTAGTCCCAGTCCCCATAGCGATCCACTGGTCTTCGTTCTCGGAGAGGGTAGCGGCGCTCTGCTGGCTGGCACTCGTTTTCTACCTCTCTGCGGCCGGTCTCGATCTCCACTAATTCGGGGTTGGCTGGGCGGTCCGGCACACGCTGCATATTCCTGGCGTTCCACAGCTGACCGTCTGACAGTCGGTAGTTGTATCTGCCCAAAACGGCCGTCACTACGTAGCATTTCCGGGACCAAGGCGACTGTCCTTTGGGAGTGTGGCTCCTCTTAACCCGAACGCGTTGTCCCTTGTAGTACATCTGCCGCCAGGGTGGTTTCTTTTCGACTCCTTCCTGGGTGTTCCTGCTCGAATTTGTTTGGTTAGCAACCGTTTTTCGAGCGCTTTCCAAATCCTCCTCCCTCTCCTCCTTTTTGGGGCGCGACTGACGGCAAACTTCAAAGGCGAGGCGCGGCCGGCGTCCAAACAGCTTTTCCGCGGGGCTCTCACGCTCACCCTCCTGAGCTGTAGCTCGGTAATGGCACAGAATTTGCGTCAGTCCTTCTTCCCACTCCTGAGTGTTGGTGAAGGTTTGGATGTGGTGTTTTAGGTACCGGTTGAACACTTCCACGAATGCGTTCTGCTGTGGTGTATAGACAGGAGCTTTCTGGTGGAAAATGTCCCTCTCCTGTAGGAATTCCTCAAACTCCAAGCTGATGAACTGTGGTCCATTGTCCGTGAGAATCCTAGCAGGGTTGCCATATCGAGCGAAAACCTGCTTCAACCACTGAATGATTCGTTTGGATGACGTGTCAGTGGTGCAGAGAATTTCCGGATATTTGGAGTAGTTGTCCAGCAACACCACACCACTACGCACTTCTTGTGGGCTGGGGCTGTCTCAAACGGACCTGTGATGTCCATTGACAGTTCTACCCATGGTTCTTCCGGTGTATAGAGATGTTCTCCTCGTGTGGGCACCTTAGGCTGCGACTTGGCGGAATCCAGGCAGGCACTGCAGTGGCGTACAAACTCCTCGCTCTCTGTAGCCATCCCCGGCCACCAGTAGCTTTCTCTGAGCTTGCGTTTGTAGCGAACGATCCCTGGGTGTCCCTCGTGGGCCTTGCTGAGTAGTTCTCTTCGGAGTGGACCTGGAACAATGATCTGGCTGTTGTTTCGCAACACCAGTCCTGTTTTGTCCTCCACCGAAAACTCGTCCTTCATCCTGTGATAAGGCAAGTTGCAAAATTGGCTGGGCAATTTGGCTTTGTTTGGCCAACCCTCCAGGCAGAATTGCTTGACTTTGCTCAGCACTGGGTCGTCCCTCAGAGCTTTGGCGATTCTTCCGGCTGAGAATCCCAACTCCTTGACGCAACGAATCACTCCACTCGGTGCAGGATCGGTCTGCAGGCGCGACAAGACATCTGCCATGTGGTTGTTGTCCCCAGGCACGTACTGCACATCATAATCGAACACATTGAGTCTGTGCACCCAACGTTCGAATTTTTGCGATTTCCTCTGGTTGGTTTGTCGATGTAGCAGTGCTTGTAGCGCTTGGTGGTCAGTTCGAAGCGTGAAGTGTCTGCCCAGCAAGTATTTCTCCCAATACTCGCAGAAAAACATCGCCGCATAGGCCTCCTTTTCGGTGGTGTCCCACTTTCGCTTGGTGGCGTCCAGAGTATGGTGTCCAAACGCGACTGGGAATTCCTGGCCGTGATGCACCTGAGACAGCATCCCACCAATGCCATAACCGGATGCGTCGGTAGTGACAAAGGTCTGCTTTAAGGGATGAAACATCTTAAGGCGCAGCCCCTTCGGTCCGCCAAGCAACTGTTTCACTCGTTCGAACGCCTCCTGAGTCTCCCGACCCCACACGAACTTCGTGTTAGCCCGTGTGAGTGCTCGAATTGGCTCCAGCTTGTCGCACAGTGAGGGCACGAACTTGCTTAAGTAGTTGACGGCTCCTAAGAAACTCTGCACGTCCTTGACGTTTTTGGGTGGTGCCAGCTGCCTCAGACTCTCCAGTTTGTCGGGATCCGGCCTGACACATCCTTTGCAGATCACATGGCCCAAGAACTTCACTGATGGTTGAGCAACGACGCACTTCCTTAGGTTGAGGCGAAGATTCTTCTCGTTTAAGCGTTGTAGCACCCGTTTCAGGCTGTCATCGTGCTCCTTTCGATTCGCTCCATACACCAAAATGTCATCGATGTATGGCTGACACCCTGGCACACCTTCCAGCGTTTCGTGTACCAGTTTCTGGAACACTGCTGCACTGTCCCTCAGTCCCATTGGGAGTTTCTTGTAAGCATAGTACCCCCATGGAGTGGCAGTCGTTGTGAGCAGCTGGCTGTCCTCATCCAGTTCTGCGTTGAAGTATCCCTTCAGCAGATCGATTTTGCTGAAGACCTCCGCCTGACTGAGTCTGTTATACAGCAAATCCTGGATGTTTGGCAGCGGGTACAGCACTGGATCGATGTCCTTGTTGAGCGGACTCAGATCGCTTGTTATCCTGACTGATCCGGGGTCGTCTGGTTTCTCCACGACCACCATGCCGTGTACTCGATCGGCATGCTCAACTCGCTCCCAAATGCCTTGGCGTTCCATCAGCTCGACGGCTTCTTTGGCTCTCTCCTCAAAGCGCACTGGGATCGATCTCACAGGCTGTCTGGGTGGCGTCTTTGCGCCTGGTTTGAGCCGAATCCGGTGTTTGAAATCTGGGTAGGTGCCGACCTCCTTTTTCGTCAGGTTAGACAACTCCTCCAGCAGTGGCAGCAGTCCGGCTGTCCTCCAGGTCTCCAGCGCATCTGGCTGCGAATTTTGAAGCGTACTGGGCGTCTGCTGTTCCCTCCTCACTCGACTGGCTGCTCCCGAGTCAGGTTTCTGCACAGTTGCGCATCTGGGGTCCTCCTTGATAGTGGTGCTATTCGAATCCAGGTCGATTTGCACTCCGCCCAGTGCACGCAGCGCATCCATGCCCAGTGTGTTGTTACATGTGTTGTTAAACACATACACTGGCACTGTCACCGACCGTCCTTGTAACGGGATACGATCAACTCGTCGAATCCAACTGGTCGAAAATCAACTGGTCGACTACATTTCGTCGACTAACATCTCGTCGAATGATCAGCTTGTCGAATGTTCAACTGGTCGAATGTCTTTTGGTCGAATTACAACTCGTCGAATCAAAAATACGTTTATACGTTTATTTATACGTTGCCTTTGTTTGTGCAGCCCTGTCAGGTCGGCCAAAAAAACTAGAGGGTAATAATAAACGGCCACTGTCCGTTTGACCCAGCCGAACTAACTCAATGTATAGCCTGTGGGCATGAGAGAACTTCAAACAAATGTGACCTGGGCCCGGTTGCATAAAACTTAATTAAATTAAATGGGCACTTAGCGTTAAACTGGCCGATTAAAAAGTTAAATGGGCACTTTGTTAACTGGCCACTTAGCCGGATTTAAATGGGCACTTAGCGTTAAACTGGCCAATTAAAAAGTTAAGTGGGCACTTTGTTAACTGGCCACTTAGCCGGATTTAATCGGGTTGCATAAAAAAGTTAAGTGGCCAGTTAACAAAGTGGCCAGTTAAAAAGTTAATTGAGTGTGTTTCGTTTGTGTTGACACGTCTGCAGCGCTCGACTTTCCTCTGTAAAGTTGTGCTTTCATTTGAACTATTTTGGGATAATGAGTTGTGGCAGTCAGAAGAAAGAGCGTAAACAGCGCTCAAAGAATCGGAGCCAGAAGGACGCTTGTCTTCTTGTCGACTATTACGAAAAGCGGCACAATGTTATTGTTGGCTCGTTCTGCGCTTCCCTTACTGCTAAAGACAAAACCGAAGCTTGGGCGTCTCTGCTGGAAGATTTCATCTCTGCTAGTCCAGACACGCGACGCACTCTGGCAGAAATCAAGACCAAGGTGAATAACTTGAAAGAGGATGCTACGTAGGAAACACGGTAGTGAGCTGAGACAGTATGGTGACGGAACTGGCGGCGGCCCCCGGCCTGATGAGCCTGATCCTCAGATTAGCAAAATGTATAACATCATGTTCGGCGAAACAGGGGCGGCTTTGATAGGGATTAATTCTGGTGTCGAGTCACAGTCAGGCAGTGCAGAAAAGATCGGCTCGCACACTCAGCCGTTCAATAAATCGTTTGCCGACGAAGTCGCCGCAGCTGTCGGAGCCCTTAGTGAAGGTGCCTCCAACAGCCCTACTTCGGTTGTCTCTCCGCACATCAGTCTGGGCCCCGCTCGTCACGCACTCGCAGGTCGTGACGGTCCCCAAGAAAAATGCCAAAAGGGGTCGTACCGATGGCTCGGTGTCACCCACGCCTTCCACTACTGCCGCCGACTTGCAGCGCACGGTCTTAGAGGAGCAGCTGCAGCTCATCAAAGAACACCAATTAAAAGCCAAAAAGTCCAAGTTTTTACTAAAATCAATGTTTTTAGGCTTATTTTTCGCTAAAATAGGTTAAAATAAGCTATTCTAACGTCATTTAAGCACGACTAATTTAGGCATACTTTTATCATAAATTTCTAAACAAAATTCTTCCTAAAAATTCCATTGGGGGTAGCGGCTGGCTGAAGGGGGTAGGTCAGAGCCTGAGGGGGTCAACCCCCCTTGCCCATTTCATGTCTGCGTGTGCGTGCATGGGGGTTAAAGCAGCGGGAAATATAAATTTACAAAAAGCATCCAGTAGCTGTTAGGAAGCCTTGCGGTTTAGGGCGTAGAAATCAATTTTGGTCACTACAGTATACGCATTCTTCCCTTCATTCCTCTAGCCAACTACACACTCAACCCCAATATTGTGCAACTTTTCATACAAAATTTCGATTTTTAAACAAATTTTTAGTTGGAAAGCTTGTTTTGGGGTGTTCTTTGACGGATATTCTATTTTTTCTTAAAAATTTCAAATTCGAAACCCGAATTTCTTTAGTCGAACATTCAAATTTCCCCTAAAATTACCGGCTGGTAATTTGCGCCTAGAGCCTGCGCTGCCCCCTCCTGAGCTGCCGACTATTTCAGGCACATGTACGAACCTACGTAATTACTATTGTTGCTCCGTTTTTCTACCGGCGGTGGTGCGACTTAAACTTTCGATTTTTGCAATAATCTCGTAAGAAGGCTTAAAACCTTGCATTTTAAGTCCGTATTCGTCGATCACTGATAAGCAAAGGCATATTTTACAGTGTGTAAAGGCGAAAAGAACAGCTAGCACTCTAAGCGAAGTATTGCTGAATAAGATGGGCTCGGAAAGTTTGGCCATCACGCTGACCCTGTTGAGCAATATTTTGAACGTCAAAGGGTACGGGCTCAGGGGGTAGCTGTTCGAAGTCGTCCTCTGGGTCATTCAATCGGAGCGCCAAGTTATGAAGCACAGCACATGCGCCAATGATTCGGCACGCTCGCACTGGGTCCACTCGAATCTCGCTGTGAAGTATGAGAAAACGACGTTTCCAGCGACCAAAGGCAGACTCGACAACTGTGCGAGTGGCTCTGTGGCTACGATTGTACCGCTCTTCTGCTGCAGTTCGGGCTGCAGTGAGGGGCGTCATTA
Organism: Sabatieria punctata; assembly: GCA_030248155.1. NCBI lineage: Eukaryota > Metazoa > Nematoda > Chromadorea > Araeolaimida > Comesomatidae > Sabatieria > Sabatieria punctata. Next base: position 30,712 of record JASANB010006339.1, read on the forward strand.
GCCAGCGCTTGCACGGGTACCCGGAGTCCCCTAACAGAATGCCATCGCGCTCGCCAGTTTCAAACTGCTGGCCAATGACGCTATTAGAGAGAATGCGCGAGTCATGGGCAGATCCCGGCCAGTCAGCAACGACGTTCAAAAAGCGCCCGGTCGAGTCACAAATGCCTTGCACATTAATTGAATGATACCCTTTGCGATTCACGTAATCGGCTCATTAGGCCCAGTGGGAGCTTTAATCCAAACTTGCATTCCGTCGACTGCACCCACGACGCCAGGAAAGTTTGCAATTCTATACCAGTCGCGCTTTACCTTTCGCAAGATATTCGGTTCGACAGGGAACATCACAAACTGATCTAACCGTCGAGCAAGAGCATTAGAAACGCGGTGCACAACTCGACTAACCGTAGATTTGTGACAGTGAGTGGTGTCTCCCACGACCATTTGAAACGAATTACTGGCAAAAACTCTGAGGGCAGTAGCGAGTTGAAGTTCAGCAGGCAAAGCATGGTTTCGATTGGTAGGGTGAGTGACATCCTCTCCAATCAGCTGGCTAATATGGTGAAAATTATCCTTTGTAAAGCGGAAGCGCTGATGAAACTCGATGTCATCCCACTTGTCAAAGATATCATAGCGTTCTCGAAAATTCCTAGGTCTACGGTTCTCAAAAAGAGGCCCAACAACAGGAAGGACGCCGACAACAGCCATAGTTTCCAAAGATAAGTGAGCACAATTAACTTTAAAGTACATAACTTTGTACCTTTCGAGCTTCATTATCTTCTGGCACTTAACTGGGCATTTCTTAATTAACTTTAAGTGGGCAGTTAATTTAATTGAGTTTTATGCAACCCAATTATCTCCGGTGACAACATTAACTTAATTTTAAGTGCCCAGTTAAGTTAATTAAGTTTTATGCAACCCGGCCCTGGTCATTATCTGAGGGATACGTTTCTTTGTGTGCGTAATGCTGGGTGCCGGGCTGGATTTTGGGCGGCCCGGACCAGACAGCACTTTTAAGTCCCGGGCCCGGCCTGATTTTGATACCCCCGCATGCATGGCCGGCATGTCTCACGCGAGTGGTTTGTGGCCAGTACCGACTTCTCCCACTGCCGACTTTTCGTTTTGCTGCATCAGAATTGCTAACCCTAAGGCTGAAACAGCCTAAGCCTTAACCTAAATCTGAGGCGAACCCTAATTCTTACCCTTATCCTACACAAGCCTATAGCCTACCCATTGAGCATTATTACGTCAGTTGGTGTGTGTTGTACCAGAGTTGGCTGTATAAATAATAGTGTTATGTTATTACAAAAGTCGCAACGCCGCGGCCGCCGCAAAAGAATATCACAGGTTAAAGCGTAGTCGACCTCGTTAACTCCTAATTTGTTCGACCATTACGCACACAAGCAAACGTATTACACTTGGTCACATTTGTTTGGAGTTCTCTCATGCCCACAGGCTATTGAAACAATTGAGTCAATTCGGCCGGGCCGGGTAAGCCAGTGGTCGCTCACCAGTGTCCTCTACCTTTCGGCCGAACAGACCGACCTGACAAGGCTGCAAAAGAAACAAACATAAAGGCATACTATTTTTTATTCGACGAGTTGTAATTTGACGAAAACACATTCGACCAGTTGAACATTCGACCAGTTGATCATTCGACGAGTTGTTAGTCAACGAAATGTAGTCGACCAGTTGATTTTCGACGAGTTGGATTCGACGAGTTGTACCCAACCCCTTGTAACGATAACTGCGCCCTGAATTGCCCTCGGGTAGCGATAGTAGAGTTGTCGAAATTCGCGAGTCTCCTGGCTGGCTTGACTGTGGTCCGTCCAAAGCACTTACGCCACTCGGATTCCGTGATTCCAGTAACGTCTGAGCCGGTGTCCACCAACATCCTCAGCGCACGACCCTTCTGGTCCTTATCCGGTGTGATCAGCACCTGACAGTGTACTGGTTGTTGTAGACCACGAATGTAGGCTCCTCTGCCATTGGTGATGTCCCTCACTCGAATGGCCCGGTTTTTGTTGCTGGATCCTCCTGATCGGCACACAGTAGCGAAGTGGCCCACTTTTTTGCATTTGTGGCACTCCTGTCCCTTCGCTTGGCATGAATCGGCGTTAGCTCTGTGGCCATGTCTGCCACAAGCTGTGCAGGCATCGGCTGCATTCGACTTCCTCCCGGCAGATGGGTTGGAATTCCCTCTGGGCGCGGCGGTGGGCTGGTAGGGGCGTCCTTTGCCTCCTCTCTGTCCTCTCCATCCTCCACGCTGATTCCGTCCCTGACTGGCCGCACCGATCTGCGCAGGTCGACTTCCTGTCAATTTGGCAGCATCCTGGCGCGCCGTCTCATCTGCTTGCGCGACCTCCGCGAATCTCTCCAGGTTGACATCCCTCTGGCTTAGCAACTTCTCCTGCGTATCCCGGCAACTCAGTCCTTTGACCAACTGAATGGCCAACAGGTATTCTGTCAGGTCTCCTTCCGTGATGACACCGTCCGTGACTGGGAAGCTGCATTGTTGTATCAGCAGGCGTAGCTCCCGTAGATAGTCAGCAACTGGTTCACCGGAATGTTGAGTCCTCTGCAGGAAATCGAAGTGAGCCCTCACTGCATTGGTTGGGCGGTAGAAAATCCTCCTCGCCGCTCCCAGGAACTCCATGTAGGTAGTCTGGTTGTTAGCGAATTCCCTCTGGCTGGAGAATTGCGAGAGTGCGGCGGCTCCAATGTAGGACGTCAGAAACTTCCGTTTTTCCTGATCACTGAGTTTGCCATCGGCCGGTCGGGTTTCATCGATTCCTTCGAGGAAATCGGTGAACAGTCGTTCCCACAACGGCCACGTCAGTACTGGCGACTCTCCTGGATGGTGCCAGTATCGGTCCGGTGGTGGCAGGTGTAGTTTGCTAGGTCCGGGTTGTGCCATCGGTAGTTAGTGACTGGGCACTTGGTCCAGCCTGGAGATGCGCGATTCCGCCCCCGAGATGCACGGTTCCGTTTGAGTCGGCAAGGCGGCGTTATTATTCACCGCTGCGGTCGGTCCGTTTGAGTCGACTATGCGGTGTCGTTTATCACCGCGGCGAGGCACGGGTCGAGTCCTAGCGTTCCTTTTGAGTCGACAATGCGGTGTTGTTTATCACCGCTGCGATGATCGAGTCCTTCCGTGAGAGGCACGGTCCCTTTCTGGTGCGAATCCGTTAATTTGTCGATGCGGTTCCGGATGATCGAAAAAGCAGCGCTCTAGTTTTGTCGATGCGGTGCCGGAGCAGGTGGTCCCTCATCAACGAGCGAGACGCCCCCGATTATCCGTCGTCAACGAACCAGGCGTCCCCGATTCAACGCACGAGACGTCCGGCAGGCTCCCCCGTCAATGAACGCAACGCACGTCACTCGGCCTCCGCAGCACACGACACACACGGCGCTCCCCGTCCGGAGCAAACGACACGCACGCACGTCCGTCCTCAATGGAAAGAAGTTGGTTTAGCAAACAGACTCACTGAGCGCAGCACCCGGAGAATCTTTCTTGTTGTCGGCGGTGGCTGTCCAGCTGGGTGTCGAATTGCACATCGGTCGCCACTGTTTCGTTTCTGCCCGCGCCACTGCGTCGTTGTCTGCTTGTGTTGTTTCGTCCACGGCCGTTCGATCCTTGTTGCACTTCCTATCGCACTACTAGTCGCGGTGTAGTAGTCGATGCAGCAACTCGATCCTTTTATGCCAGGGCACACAAGGAATCGTCAACTGCCAACTAAACAGTAAGGTGTTGGCCACAAAACACACGTGTCCTAGAGACGCAAACAGACCGAACCGCAAGGCAGGTGCGCGCGGAGAGGAAAGTGATTGGATTTAAACACAGCACCAGGCCTTGCTGTTCGGCCGCGCCAAAACACACACACACCTCTGCACCGGGGTGTGTGTCTGAGCCAAGAGCAATCAATATTGGCTCAGCGCCGAGACACAGCAATTACACCACAGCAGCGCGCCGACCTAGACACGTAGTACAGACATGTACGTACAGCAAGACTTGGATATGTACATGCACCAACATATCACAAATCAGCTGCACTCTAGAGGCAGCTGCATAGTGGGAAAGAGATGGAAGGCCGACACGCTCCAGAAGAGACTGATAATCAATACTAAAATCATTAGTAATCAGCTTGCAGGCATACTTTTGAACACGTTCAAGAACCGTCCTATCCTTCTTACTGATTGGGTAACAAACAGGGAAAGCATACGTCAAAATTGACCTAATCAAACACACATACAGTAGCTTAAAAGTTGCACTTGGGACGTAGCCGCGAACCGTGCGAGACAGACAGCAAAGAGTAGACTTGGCCCGTGCCACTGTTCGACGAGTGTGGTCGGCGAACGAGAGGCAAGGGTCCAAGTTCACTCCAAGGTACCTGTATTGCTCGGTCCGCTCAATCTGCACTCCATCTAGAACTGGTGACACAGAATGGTCAATATTAGAGGCGAGTGTAAAGTCCATGAAGCGAGTCTTTGAGGTATTTAAGGAAAGAGAGAGTGATTTAAAGGCGCCTCCGATGGACTGTACATCGACACACAGGTCATGCTCAGCAGTTACAGAATCGATCGGCTTCAGATAGACAAGGTCATCGGCAAAGAGGATTATTTCACCTCCTTGCGAGAGCGTTAAATCTGAGACCGCGTTTACAAAGGCTATGAAGATCAAAGGACCGAGAATAGAACCCTGACCTATCCAGGAAATAACATGGCGTTGGCTAGAATGAGAGCTGCCTACTCGTATTGTCTGGGTACGGTTCGTAAAGTAAGACTTAAGCACACACAAAATGTGGTCTGGCACAGCATATCTTGTCTGCAAACACGTCAACATTCTATCATGTACACACGAGTCGAATGCTTTTGAAACATCAAAAAAGACCGCACCAACTCTGGTAGGGCGCTTTTGCCTAATGCACTTCTCGAAGCCACACATGACCAAATGCTCAAAATAAAACAATGCATCTACCGTAGAACGATGGCGCAAGAAACCGAATTGGTTCTGAGAAATATACGGCTCAATAAAAGGCAAAAGTAACTGGTACAAGTGGCGCTCTACTAACTTTGATATAACAGGAAGCAGACTAATAGGGCGGTAGTCGGCCGGAGTGGCAGAGTTAGGAGCTTTTGGCACTGGAACCACCACGGCCCGCTTCCAGGCAGTAGGCCACAAACCGTCAGCGACAATCCGGTTGGCTAGAGTGGCTATTGGCGCAGCAACGATTGCAGCTGCCTCTTTAAGCATTACCGGGAAAATTCCGTCAGCTCCTGGCGCTTTGTTCTTTGGCATCTGCAGCAGTTGGGCATAAATGAAATCAGCACTGCACGCCCACTCGGGTTCAATCTGACCAGCTGGCTGCGCTCTAATCGGCACGCCAACGCTGCGATTCCAGTGGGAATCGAACTGATCCGCCAGGATCTCTGCTTTTGCCTGACTATCAGTCACACACTGACCATTAGGGAGAGTTAGAGTGGGCACAGATTGGGGGGACCCCTTGGTTGTGGTTTGAATAAAGCGCCAAAAGGAACACAGCGAGTCACCCTTCGTAACCAGTTCAACAAAATAGTCAAGTTTAGCACGCTTCACTCCGCTCTTGAACTGCTTATTCAACTTCTTTTGGAGAGCAAAATCGCGTGCTGAATGGGTTACCTTGTACCGGTTGTAGGCAGCGTTCCGACGCCGTTTGAGTTGAAGCAGCTGTTTAGTCATAAAAGGAAGGCCACCTTTAGGTCTGACTCTGTGTTGGGGAACGGCCACCTCCGCTGCCTTAACAAGCTCCGCCTCCAGTGTTTGTTGGCTTGCGTCAACAGTCTCAGCAGTTACGACAATGTCTGACAACTTAGCCAGAGTCAGGGCAGTTCTAAAGAGGTGCCAGTCCGCTTTCGAGAAAGCCCAAACTTTTCGGGTCTCCTGTTGGAGCAACGGTACAGAACAAGGCAAATGAACCCAGATAACCTGGTGGAATTTCTCAATCGGCGCCAGCGTTCCAAACTGCAGAACATGGAGATCTGTTGGCACGTAAATATGATCAATGGCAGCAGATTGGTGAGTGGCAACAGTAATCAGCTGCACCAAGTTGTTGGCCTCGCAGAACTGGTGCACCTGGGCAGCAGGGACTGTCTTAAGAACGTCCAAATTGAAGTCACCGAGCAAGCACAAGTTATCGTAGCCAGTAGTAAAGTCGCACAAGTCATTCAAGAATTTGGAGGGGCTGGTTGAGGGCGGCTTGTAGACAGAAGCCAGGCACAAACGAAGTCGACCGATTGCAAGTTCGGCCGCGACAGTCTCTAAGCAGAGAGGGACCTGTCGAATTGAATGGGAGTGGAAACGTTCTGCTACATAGAGGCCAACGCCACCTCCATTTACGGTCCGATCTTTCCTGTAGAACACATACCCAGGCACAGCAACTTCGGCAGAGCTGATTTTACGCGACAGTTTTGTCTCTTGAACGGCAAAAGCAGCAGGCTGGTAGAGAGAGCAAAGGGCACGGACGTTATCGATTTTATCCCGTAGGCTGTTAACGTTTGCGCTCAGAGCACAAATGGCCTTCTTGCCACAGACCGGTTTATCGCACACAGTGGCCGCCATGGCAAGGGCAGTAAGGGCGAAAGCAAACGGCAGAAAGCAAGGCATGTGTGATTTCACGAATTTTGAGGTTGGAAGTTAGTCAATGGGCTCCGAAAGCTCAGGAAGGAATGCTCAAAGGCAGGGGCAGGTAGTAACCAAAGATCGCTCTGATCAAAGCAGTCCAAATGTAACAGTTCAGTTTCAAACAAATAGATAGATAATAGACAACCGAGAGCAAGCAAGACAGCCGACCGGCCGCTGGCCGCTGCATTTAATCAAACATCGGGTCAAAAGTTCTGGCATTAATCAGTCCATATCGCTAGTACTTGGAAACTAAAGAAAAGCAGCGTTTTCCTGCAGCAAAATGAAGAACGTGAAAACTCTGAGAACTAAAGGAATAAGAACACCATCCAAATGACCTTCGTTTGAGTCAATACACTGCTGCAACCGTTTCCCATAAGCGTAATTAACATTTCTGAGCATGTTTAGGGTGACAGGCTGAATTACCCTTACAGGAGCTTCGTTACAGCTAAGGGGCGCGAAAATCAATGTTCTTTTTGTATGGGATCGGGATTTTTTATTTCAAGAGCTGGGCTGGGTTCATGCGCCAACTTTTGACTTACAAAACAGCCCGATATTCTGCGTCTATATTCAAAATTTCATCCAATTCCAACAAAAATTAGAGATGATACAGCAAAAAGAAAAGTTTCCGTTTTTGATGCTGTTTCTATATTTAATTGAAATTTCTCAATTTCATATTGTTGAATTTCTCAGGATTGGGTCAATCCTGATGCACCAAAGTTTACCACATAAAATTCCCACTATTTTGGCACTTACGTTTCAAATTTCAGACGATTTGGTCAAAATTTGCGAAAATGACAGCAAAAAGAAATGTTTTCATTTTTTGGGACACCCTGTTATCCGTGGCACAGAAAGCAGGGTTATAGGAACTAGTGGGGTGGTGGATTACAATCGTCTCAACTAAGGCAACACAATGAACACCTAAATTATGCCATACTACCGTGCTTTATGTTTAGAGGGCACCACCCTCATTCTTGACAAATACTAATTTTTCGCCTTCACTCATAGTACATGTAACAGGGCTCTGCTCTCTGCCCAACTTTGGTCTTAGCATACATGGACCGGAAAAATCGGGAGGGGTATGGAGACCGGGAGAGGGGGTTGGGGAGGGGGGTATGGCCGGCGAGGGGGTATACCCCTCACCCCCGGCCCATGTATGGGTCTTAGGGACTTAGACCCGACATCCCCGGACAGGATGGAAGCCCAGAGACGATTTTTGCGACCCCCTCCAATTTTTCTGGCAAGCAATTTTTGAGCAAATTATTGTGATTTTTTAGAATTGTAGATACAAAAATTGCCAAAATCGCCGTTAAAAACACTTTTTAGCTGTATTTGAGCGTAAATTAGCTATGTTTTGACGATTTTTAGCCGAAAAATCGCGATTTTTTGCGATTTTTGAGCCTTTTTTAGTGCCCAGTTTTTTTAGCTCAGAGGCCCCAGACCCCGAACCCCCTCCCCTTTGGCGGCTGACCTGTTATACGTACAGCATACCTTGACTGAAAGTAAGGATCTGTTAGATTTAACCGGTTCTGCTAGAAAGCTGACCTCGTCAGCGTTTTAAGTGCATGATGTATAGAGTGGTTGACCTGATTTTTTCGACAATATCGAAGTTGTCCTGAGCAATTTTTAGATTGTTATAGTAAAAGTGTTGGACCTATACACCACCAGAGGATTCCGAAATGTATGCAGCACTTTTCGAGAAAAATGAATTCAAATTTGGGTACTTTTTGACCAGTTTTCTGTGAATATTTCACGAGCCAAGGCAGTCCGGATGCTGTGCATCTCAGGGTAAATTCTCCCAAGAAAGACACATATTTTGATATACGTATTCGCGGTTAAATTTGGACCATCGGTGCGAGAGTTATAATGAAAAAAACTATTGTTGGGATCAAATTTACTAGAAAGGTCATAATTCTGCTGTATGGGAAAATATGCAAAGACCCTCTTGCAAGTGGTCCTTTCTACTCTTCTACTAACTAAAAAACACCACTTGGTCGAATTGATTCCGGAATCCTTAGGTGAACTGGCAATTAAGTTACACGACTTCTATGTGGTTTGCGTGATGGGCCCATGGGCGGCCTATAGGGTTATTCCTATCCGCCCCCTACAATCAATCAATCAATCAACTGTAGGTAGTTTTAGAAGGAAGCATTTCAATCGTTGGTGGGCAGTCAGTATTGTTTGGAAGAGATTTGTGTTCAGTCGAGTGAAATTGAGAACAACACCAACAAGTATAGAATGGCTTTGAAGAGCCTCAAACAGCAGCAACGCTCGGCAGCTGCGGTAGGTTCCGTTTATGGTACCCACACCATATATGGTACGGTGACGGTACCATATATGGTCATACATGGGCCGGGGGTGTGCCCACCCCCAACTTGGGCTCAACCCCCCCCAAACGACCCACCCACCCACCTGAAGCCCAATTTTGTTCCTTACCCCCCCCCCCCACCAAAATCGCCGCGACGCCCCCAAACCGGCAGGCCCAGCCCCAAATTTTCGGATTTTGACTACCCCCAACCCATTTTTCTGGCCCATGTATGTATATGGTGGCACTAGTCTAGCTACTGTAGGTACCGGTATCATACACTAGCCAATGAATGGCCCAGATGCGTATGTACACAGCCGGTTTTAATTGCAGTCAAAGAAGCTAAAGAGCGGCCGTGGGAAAGTAAGAGCTAAGAAGAATCGATAATAATCAGTCTATATTCTACGTACGTGCATTGATTTCGAATTATTTCCCAAGCACGTACTGGCGCTGGCTGGGTTATTAAAATAAACAAACAAACACAGCTGGCATTAGATTTGACTGGCGCTTTGCATTTATTGCGTAAGTGCAATTAAGTCGGCGCACTGAAAAGTCTGGAACAAAAGCTATCCTTGCTCTCTGTGCAACTCTGAAAGCCGGTGCAGTTAGGCTTGATATTAAGCAGTGCGGCGTATTTCGCGCTCGGCTGAGTCTAGAAGTTGTCGGCAAGTGGTTGGCCAGTGCTCTGGTGCATCGGAGCGAGAAACTTTTCCAATTTCTCCGGTCGAGGCGGGAGTTATTTGCGTCGGAAATCGGCTCCTAAGCCATCTGTCTTTGTCTTGGGGCCATGCAAGAAAAAACGTCCGATCGTTAGGTGGGGCGCTTGGGGAGTGCCACCAGCCAAGACCGACAATCTGGGTCTCCGGACACCTGACAGTCCGGGCGTGCCAAAGCTGTTAATTCGATTGGTGGAAGGAATTTATGCGCCTAATAAAGCGATTATGTTGGCTCGGAGGTCGCGCCAATCAATTATAGATCTGCTTGCCCGATGAATTATCTGTGTGGTTGAACTCACTTATGAATTGAGGAGCTCCTAGTGCGCCGGCCTGCCGGCCGGGCGAGTCTCGCTTAAAAGTGCCTTCATTTAGTTGCAATTAACACCGGTCTGGCCAGGAAATCAAAAGCAGACGGGCGGAATTAATCGCCGCTGAAAACGAGCCACAGCCCGCTTTTAGCTCGGCTTATAAATAATGAAATAATTATGAGAACCGCCGCCTTCTTATTTACTGACAGTCAAGCGATACTGCCTCCAAATATGGATATAGATAGACCGGGCGCACTAGGAGACTGCTGCTGACAGACAGACAGACGGACAAATGAAGACCTCTGCTTCTATCGTGCCGCCGCTTATCCAGGCCTTGGTTGTGTTCTGTTCAGGTATGCGATTAGCTGCTCTGACGCTTACGCTCCATTAAATTAATTGAAGCGGACCTCCTAATGCGTGCTAACTTCCGATTGCAGACGCCTAGACTCGAGTGTTAATTTCGCCGCCGTTCTCTGTAAGCAGTTCGGGTTGTGTTCGATTTTATGCCGGTCTAAGTGGTCCCCACGAGCCAGTAGAAGCTCTCTATCGCCTTAATTGTCGTACGTTGCCGGCAACTCTCATAAGGATGATATTTATTCTGCTCTATATCAACTATCTGCTGGCTAAACTGCCCATTTCTGGCCTGTTCCACCGGCAGTCGGGTGCGTAGTTGGATTTTTACTGTTGGCGCAATGTCTCCTCATTAGCTAGACCAGTTTATGAGCTAAAATTGATTGGCGGTATAGCTGTCATATTAGCCGTAAATCAATGAGCTGGATGGGTCGTAGGTAATTTGTTTATGTGGGAACGGCACCGCCGGCGGCTGGCCTTTATTGATGAAGTTAGTGCCGGGTCAATTGCCGCTCCGAGAGGACACCCTTGTAACTGATTGCTGTCGCTTTCGATGTAACAATATTGAGTAATGGCTTTTGCTTTTCTCTCTCTCTCTCTTTCTCTAACAACACCAATTGGTCAATCTCTAAATCATACAGCTACAACATCTATAAGCCTTCAGTTAGCGAGCATGACAAACAAGGAAGAACTAATTTTTTTAACTTTGTTACAATGCTCGATACAGTGCAAATCGTTGATACTTGATGAGCTAAGTGAATATTGTTAACAATGTGCTAAAAGGTTTGCTAAGCGCAATGTTCAATGCATAAGAGCGATAGAGCTTGAAAGTGAAAGCTATTTATTCTAAAGATGCATGACTTTTCAAACGTGGTCGCGTCTTGGCCATGGGTAGTTTATGTACTGTATCCCGCTCATCAAGCCGGCCCCGGCATAATCGAGACGGTGGTTGAATGTGGATTGGAAACCGGTGGAAGCGATTTGGAAGTAGATAGTCAACATAAAGCACAGACCACCCAAAGTCGACTGTATTGTACGGCCTATCCCTCCCCTTCCGATTTTTCTGGCAACTACAAAAAACCCCGCAGATTTTTCACCGTAGCAAGCGCAAATCTCAACCGATTTGAATGAACCCTTTTTTAAATGAAAGATTAATAAATTCTTAACAGACTGCTGAAATTTTTATTAATTGTTCTCAGGTCAGATCCTGAGATATACGCCCTCAAAGACAAAGTGATTTTGGCAATGAACAAAAGGGATTTTTATTATTCCGTTGCACTTTACAACAAAACGGATTCCTACTACTGCCGATGGCTATTGGAGGCTTTATTGGAGAAACACACGCTCTGTTTACTTCACCAGTAGAGTCTCGTTAGCCCTCAGCAATAGGAATCTGTTTTATTGTGAAGTGCAACGGAATCGCTCTTGTTCTTTGCCAAAATTTGTTTCGAATCAGAGTATCATCTTAACAAAAAGTTCACCAATCTTTCATTGAAAAAAGGATTCATTCAAATCGGTTGAGATTCATGATTGCAAAAAATCTGCTCCATTCCTTTTAATCACAATTTAACATGCATTTTGCGAGAAAGTCAGCTTTGGTTGCGAAGAGACGGGACAAGCAGGGTCATCTCGCGGATCTGGCTGATATTAATATCTGTTAAAATAGAGCACAGTCGAAGACCAACGGTGCATGCCCGGCCACCAGCAACCCCCTGGAACCGGAGCTACACCCCCTCAAAGTTGGGTCGCCAGCAATTTTCGGGCTCATTTTCACATGTCTGACAGTCTCCATTCAAACGATCACCGTTCATTCGTTTCTTAAGCTAGGATCCCGACTCGCATATGGTTTTGTAGCTGTTTCAATGGCCTTTCAGGTTCTGGTACTCCCGTTTCCAGATCATAGCTGGTTAGCGAAATATTCGCCGAAAACTACGAAATTTCCGCAAAATGTCGCTCCGTTTTTTTTCGAAAAATGTTTATAACTTTTTGTGCAAAGGCCCTGCCAAGCTAATGTTTTAACAAAAGTTAGGTATGGGTTGGCCAAACAAAATGAGCGCACTAAAGTGTGCTGTTTGGGGGGAGGGGGGTATTTTGGCCTCTCAAAGGTGTTCGAAAAAAATTTTTTTCTGCAAAGCTTAGTGGTTAGCATACTGTTATATGCAGTTTTGTATGCTGAGTTCGAAAATGCATTCAGTTTAGCTAGACTCGCTCTGGATCGGGAGAAATTTGCGTTCAAAGTTGTGACCGACAGTATTTCTTGAGTGGCACTACTCGCTAGTATGACCATTAAACGCGGTGCAATGCAGTTTTTCTTATGTAGTTTTTGCTGCTGATTCCGAAAATAACCTTATTTTTGCTCTACGTTGCCCAGTTTTGAAGATATGGGCATTTTTATGATTTAGGAAGAAAATGGCTTCACTTGTTATAACATGCTCGTTCTCGTTTGAAAGGTGACACAATCCAGTCGCATGTTGGGTACAGAGCCATCAAATTTATATCGCCTAATGCAGTTTTTGCCGCTGATTGCGAAAATGACATCTGTTTTTCAATCTGACCGCTCCTGAGCGACTTACGTAGTTTTTGTGCCCTGGTACTCAGACAGTCACTCAGTCACAAGTTATGCACCTCTGAAGTTTCGTCAAGAAACATGCCATGACAAGCCGTAATGAAGAAATAAATGTTCACCATTCAAGCATTTCAAAAGGGAACCTTTTGTCAGTCAGTAGTTTACCCGACCTATTTTGACCCGCTGAGTTCAAAAATGGCCTTTGTTTTTCTGTACTGCTGTTCGATTTTGAGATATTACTGATCAAACCAAATTTGCATTAATATTTATATATCTCCAAAAGGAGCAATTATAGATTAAAACAAAGGCCATTTTTGAACCCAGCGCGTCAAAATAGGTCGGGTACACTACACTACACTATATCATCATACAGTATAGATAAAAAAAATGTCCCATCGCTTTTTCGGCCTTCACTCAAACGTTTCGTTCTCAGTCACTTCTTTACCGATTTGGCTCAAATCTTCAGCAAAAATTAACAACATGGTTGGCTAAATATTCTGCAAGTGTGGTGCCAAAATTCCGACTCATACTGGTTTTATGACCCGAAAACTAGGAATGAGGGTGGTCCACGCAAATTTAATTTTTTCCCGTAATACAAGGAGTACAGGCCTGAAACTTGCAGGAATGATTGGTGTTGCTATTGGGCATAACATACTAAGCGGACAGCCCTGTAGCTCAAAGGGCACTAAAATGGGGGAATTTCAAAAATATGACGAAATATGACTTTTCTTCGTGAAACCGGCAAAATGACGATTCTAAAGATTTTCAATTTTCAAAAAACGCTGCAGGGATGGTTACTATGGTGTGGAACAGAGCTTAAATATCAGGTTCATTTATTTGTCGAACTTCCTGCTACAATCTATGTTGATTAACAACAGATTCAGTGCTTTGATTCTACAAGGTGCAGATTTCTTAACTATGGGATTTTCACTCATGTTTTTGAAATTCCCCCATTTTAGTGCCCTTTGAGCTACACGGCTGCCCGCTTAGTATGTTATGCCCAATAGCAACACCAATCATTCCTGCAAGTTTCAGGACTGTACTCCTTGTATAACCGAAAAAAAATAAATTTGCGTGGACCACCCTCATTCCTAGTTTTCGGGTCATAAAACCAGTATGAGTTGGAATTTTGGCACCATACTTGCAGAATATTTAGCCAACCATGTTGTTAATTTTTGCTGAAGATTTGAGCCAAATCGGTAAAGAAGTGACTGAGAACGAAACGTTTGAGTGAAGGCCGAAAAAGCGATGGGACATTTTTTTTATCTATACTGTATGATGATATGCGGAATCAGCGGAAAAAACTGCACCAGATAGATACCACGTTATGCCCAGATTTGACAGATAACTTATTGTCTGAGTACCAGGGCACAAAAACTACGTACGTCGCTCAGGAGCGGTCAGATTGAAAAACAGATGTCATTTTCGGAATCAGCGGCAAAAACTGCATTAGGTGATATAAATTTGATGGCTCTGTACCTAACATGCGACTGGATTGTGTCACCTTTCAAACGAGCATGTTATAACAAGTGAAGCCATTTTCTTCCTAAATCATAACAATGCCCATATCTTCAAAACTAGGCAACGTAGAGCAAAAATAAGGTTATTTTCGGAATCAGCAGCAAAAACTACATAAGAAAAACTGCATTGCACCGCGTTTAATGGTCATACTAGCGAGTAGTGCCACTCAAGAAATACTGTTGGTCACAAATTTGAACGCAAATTTCTCCCGATCCAGAGCGAGTCTAGCTAAACTGAATGCATTTTCGAACTCAGCATACAAAACTGCATATAACAGTATGCTAACCACTAAGCTTTGCAGAAAAAAATTTTTTTCGAACACCTTTGAGAGGCCAAAATACCCCCCTCCGCCCAAACAGCACACTTTAGTGCGCTCATTTTGTTTGGCCAACCCATACCTAACTTTTGTTAAAACATTAGCTTGGCAGGGCCTTTGCACAAAAAGTTATAAACATTTTTCGAAAAAAAACGGAGCGACATTTTGCGGAAATTTCGTAGTTTTCGGCGAATATTTCGCTAACCAGCTATGATCTGGAAACGGGAGTACCAGAACCTGAAAGGCCATTGAAACAGCTACAAAACCATATGCGAGTCGGGATCCTAGCTTAAGAAACGAATGAACGGTGATCGTTTGAATGGAGACTGTCAGAGCTATTAAAATGAGCCCGAAAATTGCTGGCGACCCAACTTTGAGGGGGTGTAGCTCCGGTTCCAGGGGGTTGCTGGTGGCCGGGCATGCACCGTTGGTCTTCGACTGTGCTCTATTTTAACAGATATTAATATCAGCCAGATCCGTGAGATGACCCTGCTTGCCCCCTCAAAGCTGACTTTCTCGCAAAATGCATCTTAATCATTATTCATTGCCAAAATCTCTGTTTTGACTTTGAGGGCAAATATCTCAGGAACTAAGCAGAGCATCTTAATGAAAGTTTCTTTGATCTTTCATTAAAAACAAGATTAATTAAAATCGGTTTAGATTGCGGTTGCTGTTACAGTAAAAAATCTGCCGGGTTGGTTTTTTTTGGCGCACCCTGTAATTTTTTAGAATTTCAAACACTAAAATTTCTAAAATCGCCTGTAAAACTGCACTTTCTAGCTGTATTCGAGCCCAAATTAGAGTTTTTTTTACTGTGTTTAGCCTAAAATTGCAATTTTTGCGATTTTTGAACAGTTTTTAATACCCGACCTCCTGCTTTCATCGATCTGATCATATGACCTGTTACATATACAGTATGTATGCCGTTGATGGTTAGTAAGTAAGTGAGAAGCGAACCGGAACTGCCGTTGCATGAGGTATGATAGCAAAGGGGAGGCAATCTTTGTTGACAGGGCACTTGATTTAAAGGCTCTAATAAGAGCGGGGTGTCCTGAGCTGTCCGAGAGGACAGTGGAACTTTATGAGTCAGTATCTGAACCGATCGAGTATTTGCCCTTTGCCCTATTCATACCCCAAAATTGAAAGTTGGGCGTAGAGGGCTGAAAGTTGGAACACTAAAACATATTGACAAGTTATCAATGACCTGCAAAGAATTTCCAGATTCGACGCTCCACGCTCGAGATATGGCCTTCTAAAAATCGGCCCACTTAACTATGGGACCAAAATTTCGACATCGAATTTCTGACTTGCTGATCGGAATTCAGACCTAACAAACGGGGTTTTTGCGTGACTTTTTGAGTAGTTTAAGAATCTTTTACTAAATTTCATTTTTGAAAAAAAAATTTTTTTTGTCCCCCTATCGGGGGCATAACTCGTCTGGAACCCCCCTAGACCGTTCTTTTTATTATTTCAGATTATTGCAGCGCTATATCTTAGCGGTGTTAGTGCGATACGCCGACCGGTGCGTTACGCCGACCAATTAAAAGGGTGCCTTACGCCGACTGGGTGGTGCTTTACGACGACTGGCTTGGTGCGATACGCCGACTCGACCTACATAGCAGCCTCAACTTGTAGGTGCTTTACGCCGACTGGCCAGGTGCCTTACGCCGACTCCTCTGGTGCGATACGCCGACTATATTTTTTTGAACACTGGCAAACATACAGTTAATGCAGATACCAGAGCTCATACATTCAGAGGGTTCTCTACCGTCTACTGTCGATCGGGAGTGGCAGTAACAGGCAACCCGCAACCCTTCTAATTTAAAGGGGTGCCACAGTCACTAATACTGTACTTTCATTCTAGTGTTAAGAATTATTATAGGCTTTATCAGTATTTTGGACGCCCCCAGTAGTTCTAGAGTCAACTATAATTAACGAAATTGTAGTGCCACAGACTGATTACAGACTGCCAGCACGGTTTTCTAAGTGGTCGCTGTATGGTGACACAACTTATATGTTGTCTAGCCCATGTAGGTTTTTATTTTTAAATTTTTTTCAACTGAGGACAGAAATTTCTTATTGCGAATGTATCGATGGTTTGTACGTCACGGCTTGAGATAGGCCTAATTTGTAGTACTACAAACTACAGTACATTATTTTTGGACTTAAATTTGATCACTCTATATAAACTAAGACTACAAATTGAAATTCTCTAAGGAAATACCCACATAGCACATGTGCCACATACCCTGGCCGGACTTATGTATGAACTACGCACAAGTATACAGACACACACATACAGAGGCTATTAGGTTAAAAAGTTACAAGTCGGCGTATCGCAACTGTTGAGTCGGCGTAAGGCACCTACTCAGTGGGCGTAAGGCACCTTAGGTGTAGTCGGCGTTTCGCACCAAGCCAGTCGTCGTAAAGCACCACCCCAGTCGGCGTTTAGCACCTAGTCGGCGTATGGCACCTCTCCGCAGCAATAAAGTCGGCGTAAGGCACCTGAATCATCTTAGCTACACTCTGGTGTAAAACATTACGTGCTACCGACGGCAAACACTGAAATATTTGCGTTCAAAAATTAAAAATGCCACATTTTGCATGTTTCACTGTGCCCAAAAATTTTCAACTCCATGTTCCAGCTTACTAATTGGAGTTGAATGCTAAAAATTGATGTCTAAGCTCTATTTTTAGAGTAGTTTAAGAAACTTTCATTGAATTTCATTTTTGGAAAAAATATTTTTTGCAAAATGTGGCATTTTTAATTTTTGAACGCAAATATTTCAGTGTTTGCCGTCCGGCAGCCCATATTGTTTTACACCGGCGTGTAGCTAAGATATAGCGCTACAATAATCTGAAATAAAAAGAACGGTCTAGGGGGGTTCCAGACGAGTTATGCCCCCCGATAAGGTGACGAAAAAATTTTTTTTCCAAAAATGAAATTCGATGAAAGTTTCTTAAACTACTCTAAAAGTACAGCTTAGACATCAATTTTTAGCATTCAACTCCAATTAGTAAGCTGGAACATGGAGTTGAAAATTTTTGGGCACAGTGAAACATGCAAAATGTGGCATTTTTAATCTTTGAACGCAAATATTTCTGTGTTTGCCGTCCGGTAGCCCGTAATGTTTTACACCGGCGTGTAGCTAAGATATAGCGCTACAATAATCTGGAATAAAAAGAACGGTCTAGGGGGGTTCCAGACGAGTTATGCC
This sequence comes from Sabatieria punctata, assembly GCA_030248155.1. Classification (NCBI taxonomy): domain Eukaryota; kingdom Metazoa; phylum Nematoda; class Chromadorea; order Araeolaimida; family Comesomatidae; genus Sabatieria; species Sabatieria punctata. The sequence continues at coordinate 48,668 of JASANB010006339.1, forward strand.
CCCCGATAGGGGGACGAAAAAAAATTTTTTTTCCAAAAATGAAATTTAGTAAAAGATTCTTAAACTACTCAAAACGTTACGCAAAAACCCCGTTTGTTAGGTCTGAATTCCGATCAGCAAGTCAGAAATTCAATTTCGAAATTTTGGTCCTATAGTTAAGAGGGCCGATTTTTAGAAGGCCATATCTCGAGCGTGGAGCGTCGAATCTGGAAATTCTTTGCGGTGGTTACATAACCTATCAAGACGTATTAGTCCTCCAACTTTGAGCGCTCCATGCCAAAGTTTCATTTTTGAGGTCTGAATACACAGACTCGATCGGTTCAGAGACTGGCTCTTAAGAACATACAAGCAATGGATGTCAAGGGAAATGTTGAAGTGAAATACATTTTGTAAGAAAAATTGGAAGTATACTGTATACAGGTCATCCGCCGAAGGTGGTTGGGTGTCTAGGGTCTAGCGCCGGTCAGGGGTTTGAGCCTAAATTCTAGGGCAGGGGATTGGGTACCAAAAAAACGCTAATTTAGGCTAAAAATAACTAAAAGTGCTGCTTTACAGACGATTTTAACAATTTTAGTGCCTGAAAATTTAAAAAATCGAAAAAATTGCTAAAAATTATTTGCCAGAAAATCGGAGGGGGTCGGAAAAATGGTCTCTGGGGTTCCAGATGGGGTCTGGCCTAAGTTCGGTGCAGAGCCCCCTTTTACATGTATGGTTTGTGTCAAAATGGCTTGGGTTCTTTCGAACGTTTCAAAAATGCTGTAGAATCTCATGGCAGAAAAGATTGACTGATGGAAAAGCAAACATGTAGACCCGGGTCCGGTGCCGGTACCAAACTTGTCCAACTTGTTAACGAGACATGCCTGCAATTGTTTAAGGGAGCACTAGAGAAGAAGCAGGTACCTGAGCAGTACGGTCTTGGTTTATAGGCTCACAGACGTTCGTGCGGCCCAAGACAACCAGTATGGAGCTGGAGCCAGGGGTGCAGTGCTACAGCTGCATGTCTCAGTCGTATCACACAATCTGGCGATCGATGATGATCAACTTTTATCCTCCCAAAAACTTCACTGACGAATGCCACGCCCCCGGACTGCCTTACAACCACCAGCTGGTCGGTACCGTTAACTGCGATGGCCCTTGTGTCACCATCATTGAGAGATACCGTACTGATGGGCGTTCAGGTACTGTACTGAATACACACTAATTAAATTGCCTTGCCATTACTGTTGTTTGGGTATGGGATTTTCAGAAATCGGTTCGGTATGGGTAGGTATTCGAAAAAAATACCGGTATTTATTCGGTATTTTCTGAAAATGTTTTGCAAAGTCGAACTCGAAACACTGAATTTCCAAGGTTCAAGAGTAAGGATTTAGGCATTTGACAGGTCAGAGGCTATGAAATTCATCCAAAACAATGGGGTTTATAGTTTTTAGCAATTTTCTAAAATTATTTTTGCTTTTACTCGAGTGAAAATCGATTCTATAAATGATCTCTGGGCTAAGAGAAATGTCTCCATAAGTACCGTAGTTTTAACGCCTGCAATATCAGATTTGACTGATAAAAGAAGCAGGGTGAAGTTACTCCAATATTAGTCATTTCTAGTAAGAATGAAACTTTGTTGGGACAGAGGGTAGGTCAGAGGACCAAAAAACCTTCAAATTCGACATTTAGGAAGGATATCGTTAATAAAATGAACTTCTGCATGCACAAAAATGCCACGTTAGATCGCAGGGAATTTTCGATGAAAATTGCACTAAACTGGATAAAAAATACCGATTCGCAAATACCTGGGTATTCCCAAAATGATTGGTACAGTATATCAGGTATGGATATTTAGTAAAATACCTGGAATCGGTAGGTATTTATTGGGTAGGTATTCCCAAAAATACGCAATCTTCGGTTTGGGTTCGGAATGCCCAAGCAACAGTAACTGCCATTTAGGATTTTGGCGAACAGAAGCGAAAAATAGTGTACTCGGGTACACTACACACCAGGGATGTGAGGTGGGAAAAAAACACCGGAAAAAAACTGTTTTTTTCCGGAAAAAAACCGGTTTTTTTCCTAAGGGTCGGAAAAAAAACATAAATCGCGGAAAAAAACTCAAGCTAAAAATAGCTAATTTACGTCATTTTTCGTTTAAAAAATGGACTTTTGCTATGTATAATAGGCCATACTGACTCAAAACTGTTAGAAAAACAACAAAAAAGACCAAATTTGGCATGGAAAAACAAAAATGCAAACTGCTGTAAGAAAATTTGCATATAGCGTTATTTATGGAACCTGTCAGGCACTGTTTCATGCCTGTTTCGTGATTTATATCAATGTAACACGTGTATTTCTGGTCTAACAAGACTGAGGAAGGCGCTAGAAAGCGTTAGGAATCATAAAACCAGCCTAGGATACTCAGAACTTGGGCTGGAGTTTTTTTCCGCGATTTAGGAAAAAAACCGGAAAAAAACCGAAAAAAAACTGGAAAAAAACAGGCCGAGGTTTTTTTCGAAAAAATATACAACCCTGCTACACACACTAAGCGTAATTTTGCATTAACAGTCAGAAAGAGCAGAATTTTGATTTTATCGACAAAATTAGTAGCTGTTTATTCTGAATTAAGAACTACTGAAATTTTAAAGTTGTGCTCAAAATCTGCTGGATTTCAAGAATTGGATCGAATGAATAGTTTTCTACTCTAATTCGATCATCAGGAGCGCAGTAGACATCCGAATTGTAGCAAAAGAAACCTGGATAACTACAGTATCAGAGAAATACCGTGTTTATTCTAATAAGCCGCGCCTTCTAATAAGCGTTTATTTATTTCAGAGTGCCTTTGACTTGTGGCTTATTGGAGGCTTATTGAGGGCGCGGCTTATTTATTTCGGACGCATATTTGTACAACTACAACAAAGATTTTTACTAGAAATTTTCTTCTGGGCTACCAATTGAAAAACATGATCTGGGGCTGTACAGTACAAGGGGCAAGCACCGTGACCGTTCAGATAGATTCGAAAAAAATGCAGAGGAACGCAATTTTACCGTATTAAGTTTACTTACCGATTCCTGTCAAATTTTGCAGACACCACAATCAATATACCTAGTATTATTGCTGAAAATATCAGCCCGATCTGTCAGCGCATGCTGGAGAAATAAATAAATAGTGAATTTGGAGGCCCAATTGCGTATATTAGTGATGTTCGAGCGAAAATATTTCTGGTGTGTTATTTTCTACCATAGACCTATCCATTTATCACATAAAAACTATAGGTCAGAATTTTTCATGTTCCGCGGTTTGTAGGTGACCCGCCCCGGTTTTAAAAAATGTGGATCTTAATTTAAAAAAATCATTAGTTCATGCTCTAGCTTAGCTTTAGACCTACATGTGTAGTTTGGCTGAAGTTAAATAGATCAGCCGCCCTACCAGGGGGCAAGTCGTCTTGTATGATTCACCAGATGGCATTGTTGTAGCTTTTATTTGCATCCCGGGTTGGACCGTAAATTGCCATGCTACCGTATCTACTCAATAAATTCGCGTCGAAAGCGTAAACGATTTAAACGAACAGAGCTTCCGATGGATTCTCTTGGTATAGTGAATTTGAAGTGTTAGCTACAGAAAATTCTGCTTCTAGGCGGCTTAAGCCACCGGTACATCCGCGCCTGCGGCAATCGTCTGCTGTTGTTCGGCCTGGAGCCGCCATTTAAGGAAGAATTGGTGGCTATAGGCGCTCAAGAGATGTGTCACGTGACGCACAGAGACTACCTGCCCATTCCGACCGGCGGAGGGCGCCAGACCAAACAAGGTACAAAGCCCGGCGGTCGCCGGCAACGAGTCTATGACCCCGAGTTGGCCATGATGGTGGTTTGCTCGTGCTTATCGGACCGGTGCAATAAAATGCAAATGTTCGACGGAGCGCCGTCCACGCGTCTGGCGCAGATTAGTGTTGTGGCTGTGATTGCGATCTGGACTACGCTCTGGTGGTGGTTGTCGTAACAAAGTTGCCGCACGCTCAGTGGACAAAATTGACGAGCTTCTGAACAGTTCTCGACTGGAAATTTGCGTTCATTCATTCCGCTTCAGACACGCCTCAGATTTATTAAACCCGGTTGGCCGTGAACAATCTAATGTTTGTGATCTATTATATACGCAGTTTTCAAGTTGATTTTCGACTGGTATTCACATCTTTCTACTGTACATACAGCCAGACATGGGTAAAAGGGCACTCAGACTCTGATATACAGCCTCTACACCGGTCAGGAATTTTTTGAAAATGTTTGTACGGGAAAATATTAGCAAAAGAGCTGAAAGTAGCTTATTGTAACCTGTTTTAATGAAAAATAAGTCGAAGCTCTTTGATTTTTGCGCTAAAAGTAAAACTTTTTGGCTTAATACCCTCAGAGTACCTCCCTTCAGCCGAAATGCTAGCCCATATCTGCACACAGCGCAGCGTTACTAAATTAATGTGTACTGTACGTGCATGAGTTGTTTTGTTTGTACAGAGAATTACTAGGTTGTTCAGAATTTTCTCGATTTCAGGCATATTTTTCGATTTGATTTTCTCTCGCATGTAGACCGTGTGCTGTTCTGATTTTGTAAATTGTTCTCTGATCTCTGTCTCTTTGCTACTGTTGATTGGGTATACCGAACCCATACCGAAAAATGGGTATTTTTGGGAATACCTACCCAATAAATACCTACCGATTGCAGGTATTTTAATAAATACCCATACCGGGTATACCGATTATTAAGGGAAGCGCGTTTGCGCTTTCCCGGTGTAGTTATTGTTACCGCGGTCCATACTAAAAATTGT
>JASANB010006340.1:0-11333 GCA_030248155.1 Sabatieria punctata
GGGTCCAGAGCGTGTCGCCCAGTAAAGGGGCCCAAAATTTCAAAAAGCTCCAAAATGTTTAGAAATGCGGTTTTAGAACGTTTTATGCACTAATCAGGCTAAAAAGCGGTATTTTAAGATATACAGGGTGGCCCATTTATCTATTCCCGGTTTCATATAACCATAACTTTTTTCCAGTCAGATCGATTTTATTAAAATTTTACATACAAATGTCTTGACACTTCAAATTTTTACAGTTAAAATTTGAAGTATCAGGGTGTATCTATACAAAATTTCAGCAAAATCGGTCGGTGTAGGAAAAAGATATGTCCTTATGAAACTGGGAATAGATAGATGGCCCACCCTGTACATTTCACAAAAAAGTCAGCTTAGGTGCCGAAGTGAGCCGGCAAGTAGAGTTCTCTCGTGGATCTGACTGAAATTAAAATGTATTAAAATAGAGATCAATCGAAGACATGCCCGGCCACCAGCAACCCCCTAGAACCGGAGCTACACTCCCTCAAAGTTGGGTTGGCAGGGATTTTCGGGCTAATTTTCTGCTGTCTGACAGTCCCCATTCAAACGATCACCCTTCATTCGTTTCCTAAGCTAGAATACACACTCGTATTTGTATTTGCTTGTTAGCTGTTCCAATGGTCTTTCATTTTCTGGTAGTCCCGTTTCCAGATCAAAGCTGGTTAGCGAGACATTCACCAAAAACTACGAAATTTCCGAAAAATGATACCTACTCCATTCTTTTCGAAAAATCGTTCTAACTTTTGTGCAAAGGCGCTACGAAGCTAATGTTCTAACAAACGTCAGTGATGAGTTGGCCAAATAAAAACGGCGCACTAAAGTGTGCTATTTAGGTGGAGGTGTGTTTTTTGGCCTTTCACACGTGAAGAAAAAGGCACCAAAGCCTAAAGGGATTCAGACGAACGGAAAGCGGGGTCGACGCAAGTCATACCGACAAGTAGCGTTAGAAGGCATGTGTCTAGTCTAGCTATGGAGAATTGAAAATAGTTTAGGCAGTGTCGACGGATTAAGCCGTACCAGGCTGCAGGTAAAATTAATTACCCGCCTTTGGAGCGAATTTAACTAGCTTGATTAGCTCCTACAGGACGCAGGTTAAACTCTATGTAGATCAATTAAAGTCAGGAGGCCTTATAGATCATATATAGTAAGTGTAGCATATGTCTGCATTTGTGGTGTACTGGTAGCAACTCTACCTACCGAACCCAGCGTTAGACACAGTCCCGGAGTTTACCACTTATAAGACCTGGTTTTATAACTGGAAAATGCCCCAATTTTGGAGTCAGGTCAGGTCAGGGTCCTGGGGGAGGGGGTAGGGGCATACATGTAACAAGTCATCTGCCGAAGAGGAGGGGGGTTGGGGGGTCTGAGCAAAAATTTTGGGAGGCGGGTTGGGCACTAAAAAACGCTCAAAAATCGAAAAAATCGCAATTTTTTGGCTAAAAATCGCCAAAAATCGCTAATTTGGGCTGAAATACAGCTAAGGGAGCGTCGGTAAATGTCTGTTCCGCCGGCCAACTCTCGCCCGGCCATAGAGAGATGGGCGGCCGACTGTAATCGGATAGGTGAGAAGCAGCAGACAGAAGAGAATAGGCATCTGCTGGTCGCCGGCCCTCTCTAAATCGGTTTGCTGATAATTACGCAATCCAATGGCTAAAGACAGGGAGCTATTCAGAGGGCGTCAAAGGTCGAATTACATCCTTGACAGCTCCGCCCATCACTTGTTGGCCGGTGGCCGGCGGAACAGAACATTTACCGACGCTCCCTAAAAAGTACTGTTTTGCAGGCGATTTTAGCAATTTTTGTGTCTAAAAAATTTACTTGCCAGAAAAATCGGATGGGGGTCGGCGAAATCGTCTCACGGGGGTCCAAAATTTCAAAAAGCTCCAAAACGCTTGGAAATGCGTTTTTTCAGCACGTTTATTCAGTAAGGACGCTAAAAATCGCTGTTTCAAGCTGCCAAATAAAAGAAGCATGCTAAAAACAAGCAAAAAATGACAAAATGGCTCCCAAAAAAACCCGATTTCTTTTAACATCAGCAGTGGAAACGCCAACTTCGGTTTCCAAAGGCTTTTCAAGTGAATTTCAGGCTAAAAATCAGTTGATTCCTGAGTAAGGTTTGTTAGTACTCGAGCCACAACTGGTACTTCTGATAAAAATTGAAGTATTCAAGTGCTGGTGCTTTATGCAGTGTCTCAAAAAATAATATCCGGTTGGCGCAGACCATACTCCAATTGGAGTAGTTTTGTGGCGGTTCCCGATTTGTGAATTTTGAAAAAATTTTCGGAACCGCTGCTTCGTCTCAGAGGTGGGACTGAATTACGAATTAAAAGTATTCCAGTGATTATAGTTATGTCAGCAATGGATACCCCGACCATGAAAACCTTTACTGCCTACTCTATAGGTCATTTCTTTGCTGCAGGAACAATGTAAATTGACAAAAAGTTATTTTCGTGCCAGGACCACACACTACAGTATCCGAATGGCTTCAGAATGGACTGAAATCGATTCAAAACACGTTAAAGTACATTTTTGACCACAGTAGAGGGCTTAAACTACTATATGCAACCAGAGAAAAAATCAAATGACCTAAAGTTGAAAAAATCGGGATTACGGTATCAGGGTCAATTTTTCAGGGTTCTTATGTGTCTCAATCGACGTAAAACTAAATTTTACACCACATATATGAATTTCAGCCTGATCGGCTGAGTTGGTCCAGAGTTATTCCAATCCCCCCCCCCAGAAATCTGAAAATCGCTAAAAATGGCAATTTTTAGCATTTTCGGCTAACTTTGATGGTGTATAACTCTGGAACCGTTCCACCTAGAAGAAATATGAATACATTTTTGAAATCCCCGAGGTCTGTAGATTATAATTCACTGAAAAACTCGCGTTCATCCCAACTACAGGAAAAGCCGATTTTTTTGCGTTGCGCAGATTAGCATTACCATGGCGCGTTGCACAGATTAGGTTGCACCATAGTACCGAGCTCGAGCCACTCTACAACTTTGGTTATGAGGCAAAAAGCGCTCCGATGCACCCATAAGGAGTTATTCGCAAAAAACCGCCAGTCCGCTCTTTTTTGACATGGACTTTAGTGATGTAAAAAATTAATTTAATTGTAATTGAAATTCGCATAGTTGGCCCGTTTTTAATTTCAATTCAATTCAAATCAAAACTGGAGAATTTGTGGAACCACTGTGGGAACCATGTATGTTCATGTATGCACGGTTGCTTGTTATTCAAGTCACGCGGTTTTGCTGAGTGATCTTGGAATTTAATTTTAGATCTCTCAAGTAGAAGTCACCTGCTATTCTAATTATCTTTGCATGCTCGATAAATTACTTAGCGACCTGCCTGTTTGCACCTAGCTAAATACTCTTCTGAGAGCCAGCTAACTATCGTTTACAAGAGTTACAGTGAAGGAAACATCTCTTTCTCTTTAAAATGTCTTTTCAACATATCGTCACTGGTTCCTGGGGTGCTTTTCTATTTGCTAGTTTCATCTTGTATCTTATGGTTCTTTTTGTCTTGATAAAACACCGGGAAACGCTAAACTCCAGTTTCTTTGCTCTCATTACATGCCTAGGGGTGGTTGATGTGTTGACCTTGGTGTCGAATTTCATATTCAGTGTCGTAAAAGCAATGTGGTTAGCGCAAGTGCGCTACAGTGTAATAGTACCTACACTGGAGTCTATGGTCAAGTATTGGCTGTTCTATGCTCAGACCTTGGCCAATATTTACATAGCCATCAACCGGCTTACAGCCTGCATCATGCCGCTAAGATATGCGCTGGTAAATACTTTATAAAGAAAGAATGAACAATCGAATGAATGAACGAATGAACAAACGAACAAATGAATGAACGAATGAACGAATGAACGAACGAATGAATGAACGAATGAACGAACGAATGAATGAATGAATGAACGAACGAATGAACAAAGAAACGAATGAACGAACGAACGAACAAATGAACGAATGAATGAACGAACGAATGAACGAACAAACGAACGAATGAACAAACGAACAAACGAATGAATGAATGAACAAACGAATGAACAAAAAGGAACCAACGAACAAACAAACAAGCGAATGAACAAATGAACAAACAAACAAACAAACAAATGAATGAACGATTGAATGAACAAAGAAATGAACGAATGAATGAATGAATGAATGAGCAAACGAACAAACAAGCATTTTATTGTGTTTTGCAGATGTGGGAAAATACACGTCGGCCAATAACCATTATATTGGGGTTACCATTGCTGTACGTTTTACCTATGGTAACGCCCTGGGGACAGTGGACTTACACTGACAGTTTGAGCAGAAAACTACCCAATGATACTAGTGTAAGTTACTCAATTCGTTTGGTTGGTCATATATACAAAGACCATCTAAATCCTATTACCACTGTCACACAGCAGCGTTCATATATTTGTTACTTCATCTTGTCATTCATTTATTTGTTCATTTGTTGCTTCATCTCTTCCTTGACACATTAACAGATTTCAAACTTGCAGGCCAAGCTGGTGTACCACGGCATAGGGCTGATGGTGGAGCATGTTCTCATAGTGCCAAGTTTCATTGTAATCTACACGATCATCTGTGTTGCATTGGTGCGAGAGAAACACAAAGCCAAGTACGCGGGCGGCAACACGCACAACAAAGACGCCAAAACCGAGCGGAGCTTGGCTTTAGTTGGAGGTGCCATCGCCGGAAGCTACGAAGCAACCGAGTTCGCTTACGTGTTGGCCATCTATGTTGATCGTGGGTTTCGTATGTTGGCTTATGTTTTGTGGAGTGTTTTCACTGTGGTCAACCCATACTTTTTGCTCTTGTTTTCTCTCGAGGTTAGGAAGCTCTTTAAGCAGACGTTTATGGGGGCTGAGAGTGACGTTGAAACTGATTGATTGAATGAATAAGGTGGAGATCTTGTTTTGTAACAGTTTAAAAATGCGGCTAAACAAAACAATAATATTGTATTTTTGGAAAATCATAGACTCACAACAGAACATTTTCAGTATTCATTGTATTTATTTCAGTTGTAGTATTGTGATGTCCTTTTACTCGTTTAGTAGTACTTTATCTCTCTTATGCTGGGCAAACATTAAACAAAGGAAGTGAGTCTGAAAAAGGAAATCAAAGGGAAAACAAAGGGTAGGTAATCTGAACAGAGCGGTACCATGTATGTTGCGAACGTGGGGGTACCATATATGGTATCGGTACCGTAAAGGCGTTAGATGTTGTTAGAAGTGGCGTTGGTACTGTGAAAGTTGCAGCGTCTGTAGTTCCTACCACTGTCTTAATTGTCTGCAAATTTCAGCCAGAAAAGCTTGCATCTGAACAGAAATATAAGCTCTCAAAGTGACAATCGTTCGATTTGACAGAAAATCGTTCGATTTTCCTTCGATCGCATGTTCCATGCGCTGACTACCGATTACTCCTGCCGATTACTGTGCTATGCATGGTGTAGGTGTTTTATCCGGAGTAAACACGGTGGAGACGTTTTGCTCTTAACCCTTTGTTACACACCTGCTCCTACAGGAGCCGTCATGTTTTGGGCGGTCCGCTCCCCAAATCCGATACCGATAGTTGGGATCGGAAATAGGCCAATTTCGATAATGTTATCGTTTGTGTAATAATCGGCGCGTTAAACTGATACCAATATCGACGGAAGGGTTTGTCCATTTTTTGCCATGCCCGCCAAAGGTCTATCGGTTTTCCGATAGTTTTTCCCGATAAATTTATCGGCGGCCGATACCGATTTGGCGGATTTCCGATACGATTTTTTGGGCGGTGTGTAACAGAAGGTTAAGCATTGGCCGGCGCGGCGCAACGCGAGGGTCGCCGGCCGTTGCTAAGGGCTAGCAGACGCCGGCCAGCGTAATTACTGCTGTAATCTGCCTGCCCCCCCCCCCCGGTCTCAGAAGCAGCACCTGTTACTGCCGCTCTGCCGCTATTGAGGCCGAGATGAGTCTTGACAGGTGAATTAGTGTGAAAACAACATATCGGTGTGACCTAGGAGCAGTTTGTGGGGAGCTGGGAGGTGCGTTCGGACTATTTGCTGTAAAAGCCACAGACACATTCACAGCATCCTTTTAACCTAGTAAAAGTAGTCCGTCCAAACCAACCGTCCGTCCAGTGTGGTGTACGCATTGCAGATGACAAAGTGTTCTGTTCAAATGGATGCGGCAAGACGTTCTGTAGGGCATCGGTGATGTACCGTCATGTGAAACACTACTGCAGAACAGTCTCCGATCACATCGAGTCTTTAAAGAAGCAGTTAGCTCAGTGTCAATCAGACAAGGTACCGGTCCAAACACCTGCTGCGCTTGATAGCACAGCTAATTAGCCGCTAATAGCTGGCCGAGCGCCGTGCTTGCCGGCCAAGACGGCTGGGCTCCCTACTTTACAACGCGCGCTCGCTCATTGGCCGAGCGAAAATGAGCGCAGAATTGTGCGCCGCGAAACCGCCGCGCTCCGCCCAAACGTCTCCACCGTGAAACTTGTACTTGTACTTGTACTTGCTGACAGGCAAACTTCTTGGAGTCGCTGTGGGTGAAGCAGGGCGCCCTGGGCAAAACTGTTTGGGTCGCTAACTTAATTATACATGCGGTTCATCGCGAGGTATGTCACATGTCTGGTTGCCCAGCCCCATGGGAACATTTTTTCGCCAGTCTGCCCCACTTTAACAGACAATGCCAATTAATAATTAGATCTCTCAAGTACAAGTCACCAGCTATTCTAATTATCTTTGTGTGCTCAATAAATTACTTACTGACTTGCCTGTTTGCACCTAGCTAAATACTCTTCTGAGAGCCGCCTAACTATCGTTTACAAGAGTTACAGAAAAGGAATCAAATCATTCTCTTCGAAATGTCTTTTCAAGATATCATCGCTGGTTGCTGGGGTGCTTTTCTATGTGTCAGTTTCATCCTATACCTTATGGTTCTTTTTGTCTTGATAAAACATCGGGAAACGCTAAACTCCAGTTTCTTTGTTCTTATTACGTGGCTAGGGGTGGTTGATGTGTTGACCTTGGTGTCAAACTTCATATTCAGGGTCGTGAAAGCAATGTGGTTAGCGCAAGTGCGCTACAGTGTAATAGTACCTACACTGGAGTCTATGGTCAAGTATTGGCTGTTCTATGCTCAGACCTTGGCCAACATTTACATCGCCATCAACCGGCTTACAGCCTGCATCATGCCGTTAAGATATGCGCTGGTAAACTTTATAATGAAAGAACGAACAACAAACAAGTGAATGAATGAACAAACGAATGAATGAATGAACAAATGAACAACCAAACAAGCAAATGTACAAACAAATGAACAAACAAAACGAATAAACGAGTGAATAAACGAACAAACAAATGAATGAACAAACAAATGAACAAATGAATGAACGAATAAATGAACAAACAAATGAACAAAAAATGAACAAACGAACTGATGAACGAACAAACAAACAAATGAATAAATGAACAAACGAACGAATAATCAATTATACAAATGAACGAATCACCAAATGAACAATCGAATGAACAAAGGAACAAATTAAGGAATAAATGAACAAGCAAATGAACGGATAAACGAACAAATGAACAAACGAATGAACAAATGAATAAACGAACAAATGAATGAATGAACAAACCAATGGATGAACAAGCAAACAAACGAATGAATGAACAAAGGAACAAAGAAGGAATGAACAAATAAATGAAGAAATGAATGAACAAACAGATGAACAAACGATTCAACGAACAAACAAATGAAGAAATGAACAAACGAATGAACGAACAAACAAATGAACAAATGAATGAACGAAAGAATGAACAAATAAACGAACGAATGAATGAATGAACAAACGAACCAACAAATAAATGAACGAATGAATGAACAAACAAACGAACAAGCGAAAGAACGATCAAATGATCGAAACACCAAACAAACAAACTAACAAACAAATGAACGATTGAATGAACAAACAAATGAAGAAACAAACGAACAAACAAACATTTTTTAATGTGTTTTTCAGATGTGGGAGAACACGCGTCGGCCAATAACCATCATATTGGGGTTACCATTGCTGTACGTTTTACCTATGGTAACCCCCTGGGGACAGTGGACTGTGAAAGTTGCAGCGTCTGTAGTTCCTACCACTGTCCTAATTGTCTGCAAATTTCAGCCAGAAAAGCTTGCATCTCAAGAGAAATATAAGCTCTTGAAGTGACAATCGTTTTGTAACAGTTTCAAAGTACGGCTAAACAAAACAATAATATTGTATTTTTTGGAAAACAGTAGAGTCACTACAGAACATTTTTCAGTATTCAGTATTTATTCCAGTTGTAGTATTGTGATGTGTTTTTACTCATTTAGTAATAATACTTTATTTCTCTTACGCTGGGCAAACATTAAACAAAGGAAGTTCTGTCTGTCAATCTTAGGCATGTATAAACTGTACCTTTTTGAAGTTTTAGCTGATAAAACATTGTCATATATGTTCTTTGTGTCCGTTAATTTTGTTATAACTGTATGTAGTGAGTAAGTGTATGCACTGTCTGTACATTGTATATCGAATTGCACTGTGTATTCTCAAATGAACAATTACATTTACATACATACATACATACATACATACATACATACATACATACATACATACATACATACATACATACATACATACATACATACATACATACATACATACATACATACATACATACATACATACATACATACATACATACATACATACATACATACATACATACATACTGAAGAGAGAGAGCCGTTTACTAACAAAACAAAGAATGACAGAAGGGTTAGATCAGTGGATGTTATATACAAATCTGTTTCATCAGTCTCCCATCAGGCGAGTGTCCACTGGGCCGCCGCTGTGCCTGACAATCGGGGATAGGAAACGAACTGAATTGATGACTGCCTGGCGTCTGCTGACTCCGCACCAGTGTGGTGCATTTTGAAGATTTAAGATGCATTTTGCGAGAAAGTCAGCTTTGGTGCCGAAGAGAGGGGGCAAGCAGGGCCATCTCACGGATCTGGCTGATATTTATATTTATTAAAATAGAGCACAGTCGAAGACCAACGGTGCATGCCCGGCCACCAGCAACCCCCTAGAACCGGAGCTACACCCCCTCAAAGTTGGGTCCGCAGCAATTTTCGGGCTTATTTTAATAGCTCTGACACCCTCCATTCAAACGATCACCCTTCATTCGTTCCTTAAGCTTGGATCCCGACTCGCATATGGTTTTGTAGCTGGTCCAATGGCCTTTCATTTTCTGGTACTCCCGTTTCCAGATCGTAGCTGGTTACCGAGATATTCGCCGAAAACTGCGAAATTTCCACAAAATGCCACTCCGTTTTTTTTCGAAAAATCATTATAACTTTTTGTGCAAAGGCCCTGCCAAGCTAATGTTTTAACAACAGTTAGGCATGAGTTGGCCAAACAAAATGAGCGCCCCAAAGTGTGCAGTTAGGGGGGGAGGGGGGGTGTTTTGGCCTCTCAAAGGTGTTCGAAAAAATTTTTTTTCTGCAAAGCTTAGTTGTTAGCATACTGTTATATGCAGTTTTGTGTGCTGAGTTCGAAAATGCATTCAGTTTAGCTAGATTCGCTCTGGATCGGGAGAAATTGGCGTCCAAAGTTGAGACCAACCCTTTTTCTTGGCTGGCACTACTCGCTAGTATGACCATTAACTGCGGTGCAATGCAGTTTTTCTTATGTAGTTTTTGCTGCTGATTCCGAAAATAACTTTATTTTTGCTCTACGTTGCCTACTTTTGAAGATATCGGCATTTTTATGATTTGGGAAGAAAACGGCTGCACTTGCTATAACATGCTCGTTTGAAAGGTGACTCAATTCAGTCCCATCTAAGGTATGGAGCCATAAAAATTTATATTACCTAATGCAGTTTTTGCCGCTGATTACGAAAATGACATCTGTTTTTCAATCTGACTGCTCCTGAGCTACTTATGTAACTTTTATGCCCTGGTATTCAGACAATAAGCTATCTGTCAAATCTGGGGACAACATGGTATCTATCTGGTGCAGTTTTCTCCTCTGATTCAGAATATTACCGTATTTTTGCGCTACGGACACTCTGTCACAAGTTATGGACCTCCAAAGTTTCATTAAGCAAAGCATGCTGTGAGAAGCTGTAATCCTAAAATAAATGTTCAGCATTCATGCATTTCTGAAGGGAACCTTTTGTCAGTCAATAGTGTACCCGACCTATTTTGACCCGCTGAGTTCAAAAATGGCGTTTGTTTTAATCTATAGTTACTCGTTTTGGAGATATATGAATATTAATGCAAATTTTGTTTGATCAGTAATATCTCAAAATTGAACAGCAGTAGAGAAAAACAAAGGTCATTTTTGAACTCAGCGCGTCAAAATAGGTCGGGTACACTATTGACTGACAGAAGGTTCCCTTCGGAAATGCTTGAATGCTGAACATTTATTTTAGGATTACAGCTTCTCATGGCTTGTTTCTTAATGAAACTTTGGAGGTACATAACTTGTGACAGAGTGGCCGTAGCGCAAAAAATATGGTGATATTCTGAATCAGCGGAGAAAACTGCACCAGATAGATACCATATTACGTCCAGATTTGACAGATAGCTTATTGTCTGAATACCAGGGCATAAAAGTTACACAAGTAGCTCAGGAGCAGTCAGATTGAAAAACAGATGTCATTTTCGTAATCAGCGGCAAAAACTGCATTTGGTAATATAAATTTTTATGGCTCCATACTACTGTTGGAAAGTCCGGGGTTAAAAAATAAGTTCAGGTTCAAGTCAAGTCCAACATCGAAATTTCAGGTTCAAGTCCAGGTTCAAGTCCATCATCTAAAAAACCTGGACAATAGGTTCAGGTTCAAGTCCACTGATAATTTCAAGAATTGTTCAAATTTTGCACTGCTCGCAACTTTTCTGAGCTATATAAGCCTGTCTACTAGTAATGAAAGACGAAAACCACATTTATGGGGCAGTAGTTTCGTTTTCTCGCATATTCAGTTTGAAAAATAGGTGTAAAAACAAGAAACCATGAAAATATTGTGAAATCCGACCGAAAATTTGACAAATTTTGCCTAAATTTTCGCTGAAATTTTTTGAACCTATTGAGTGAGTCCAGAAAAACGAAACAGGTTCAAGTCTGGCTAAAATAAAATAGGTTCAGGTTCAGGTTCAAGTCCACAGATTTCAGGTTAAAAACCTATTAATAAGTCCAGGTTCAAGTCGGACTTGCCAACAGTACTCCATACCCTAGATACAAATGTACGACTGAATTGAGTC